>OY744477.1:62914772-63069772 GCA_963556175.1 Tipula confusa | reverse complement strand
TTGCGTAATATCGTTTTTGAGTTATTAAATAAAGATGAGTAGTCCAAGATGGGAGTCCTACAGAACTTTTCATGTATTTTATCAAATGAAAAACAATGCCAAACGATTTTAATTATTCCAGAACAAAATTTTAACAAATCCGACCAGTTTGGCAAATAATGATCTCTAAAATTGAGGTAACATAACGTCACATTTAATTGTGACTATATAAAGAAGCTGTTAGGAACATCACCCGGTTGGGAACATCAGAGTAGAAAAAAAAAATGTAATGGAAAGTAAAACCTCACCCCGGCATGCCAGTCTACCTTACTCAGTAGCTCTGGGAGGTGGCTAGGATTCACTGAACTAATTATTCATTAATCCGACATCAAAACCGATTACAGAAACGAATACTAGAAGAAATAATATACAACGGACACCAACACAAATATCGACTATTGGCACATGGACCCAAAATTGAAACAGATCAGATATATAACGGAAACATCAAGGTTAGCACAAGTATATAGAAAGAAACGAAGCGATAAAACATTGCGATATTGGGCCTTAGTGAAGTAAAATGGTAAATATTGGAAACATTACAACAAACACAGGCAACTATCTAATGTATTCTGGCAGACAAGACACACATGAACAAGGAATAGAAATATTAACAACACCTAAAGAAAAGAAAGTACAACTCTAATGGAAACCTTTATGCAGCAGAATAAGTACAGCAAGTACACGTACTGAAGCAGCAGATGACGCAACTAAAGATGAATTCTATGAGCATTTACAAGCTGAAATATCCAGCATATCCCCAAAAATTACATACAAATTTGTGATTTCAACGCAAAAATTGGAATCGATAACACTAAATTCTGCTAAAAACAATAATGAGGAGAGATTCGTCGATTACTGTGTATCAAATCAACTATTCATAGAGAGCAGCAAGATCCCACACAATAATATACACAAATACACATGGACATCACCAGATGGAAAAACCTAAAATCAAATTGATCATGTACTGGTTAACAAGAAATTCTTATTATAGATGTCTCAGCAATGAGAGGAGCAGACGTACACAGCGGTCACCAACTGGTAATAGCAACATTTAAAATCAAACCAGCAGCAGTGAAACGCGTAAAAATCAGTCAGAGGAAATTCAACGTTGAGAGATTGAAAAATACTGGGCCAAAGGCACAATAAAAGGAACGCTCCAACTCAATCTCCCAAGTAACGAAACCCACACCATCGATTAGAAAAATGAACAAATAGCAGAAGCCTACGTTAAGACTGCTACACATTTGTTTGGATATTAAAACTACACCAGGACACTTTGGATTAGAGGTGACACGTGGAAGCAAATTGAAGAACGTTGCCTACTAAAGTTACAGCTCTGTCCTGCAAATACACCGGATAAATATAAAGAGACTGCAAAGCAAGTAAAGAAACTTACCACCAATAAAGGATTCATCTGGGCCAGTACTAACCACAAAAAAGTAACAGTTCTTCGAGGACAATGGAACAGATAACGAACAAAATGATGTAAAATTAAAAGTGCTATTCATGAGCTAAAGAAAAATAAAGCAGCCGGCATTGATAATACTCCAGCAGAATTACTAAAAGGTGATGAATCTGTGACGGCAAAAATCCAAACTCCACTATTGGCAGAAGTATGGAATACTGGTAGAATTCCACAAAAATGGAAAGAAAGCTTGACTATACAGATTCTGAAGAAAGGCAATCTTAGAGAATGCAAGAACTGGAGACCAGCTCACCTTCAACCAGAAAATCAGAAACGAACAAGTTTGCTTTAGATCTGGTAAAAGCTGTACAGATCATACCAACTCAATCTGTATCATAATTGAACAATCAAACGAATGGAACTCACCACTATATCTGCGTTCTTCGTAGACTTTGAACGTGCATTCGACTCAATCAGTAGACGCGAAATCTGGCGAGCTCTCTGCGAATTAGGCATTTCGAGAAAGATAATTGAACTCATTAAGTGTACAAGATGCTGAAGTCAAGTTCAATACAAAGGGAAGCAGAGTGAAAAATATTACAACACATGAGGTGTCAGACAAGGACGTGTTCTCTCTCCACTACTATTTTTAATATTATCTACATTGGCATTCAATGTAACTCAATAAAACGACTCGATGATCTTGACTATGTGGATGATATATGTCCACTAACGCATAAATACGCAGATATGCAGTAGAAAGCCCAGAAAATAGCTAATTTGGCACCGGATGTCGGTCTCAAAATTAAATTAGAAAGACAAAGGCTATGAGACTAAAAACGATCACACTACACATCACCACCAACCATGAAACCATCGAGGATGTTGACAAATTCGTCTCGAAACACACGCAGAAGATTTCTATTAGACTCCAGGTATTTGTCAATAAAAGCCTTAGGCGGCTGATAAAATGCTTATGGCCAAATACAATCACAAATGAGGCACTGCTGTGGCAAACGAGACAGATCGAAATTAAGCGTGAAATTAAGAAACGAAAATGGAAATGGATTGGAGGCACACTAATAGAATCTGCAAAGGAAGAGGAGAGTAGGTAGGCCAGCAACAACCTGGAATCGAAAGGTGCTAGCCGAATCAAAACTTCTCGGTAAAACATGGAGGGAACTAAAAACAAGATATAGATATAGAACCCTAAATAGAGTACGATGGTCCAGCCTAGTTAATGCTCCTAAATTGGAGTAAAGGGAAAAAAAGGTTTTTAGTATCTTTACTTACATTTGGTTACCTTTATAAAGAAAGCATGGCAACTTTTTGTCAATCAAATGAAGCAATCTATAATTTTTTCTTCGCCACTTTTGCAAATACATTAACTTTAAGTAGTTCATAAACTCCATAAGAATGTTAAAAAGGTAACATGTGTAATTTTTTGAAGGTTATAACTGTATCCACATCCCAGGATCAGAAAAAAATGCCTGAATTTCAGGTGATATTTTATTATGGAAATTTCTTATACATAAATGGTGCAGCTGAACTTTTCCAGGTTTAGTTTGTTTTCCAGAGGGAATTTTTTGTTTAATTTTTCGTATTTTTGCATTTCCTTTAGTTGCAAAGGCCTCCTTAGTTCTTACCAGTGTTAGAATTGTTTATCCAATCATTTATTTTCTAATAACAGACCAAATCACGCACATCCTTATTAGAAGTATCAGATTATTGATTATATTGTACGGCTGCTAATTTAATTGATTTCGGGGATTGAAATTGGATCACTAAGCGCAAAGTTGAGATAAGTAACTTTTCTTTCACAAGATTCATCCATTTCATCATCAAAGTTTAAGACTGGCAGGTCTGCAAATAAATAAAAAATTCTTAGCTATAAATTTGGCGAATATAACTTTTAGAATATAATTATTAAGAAAATAAGTAACGCTTGATTCACCATCCATGACACTTGTATCAGTAGTACATCGTGTAGCTCCTTTTGGCGTTCGAAACGATCCGTTTATCTGTTTATTGCTGGCTTTCATTCCACTCATTTTAAATGAAATATTACAGTATATTTTCTTATTAACACTGGACAATCAGATTAAGATTTACTCAATGATGAAATAATAATTTGTATTATCAAAAGTTTCCAAACTTTACAAAAATACTTGAGCCTTTAAAAATCATGGAAGAATCTTTAAGACAAATTCCCGAATACATGATTGTTAGCCTTTCAAAATTGAGGAATATTTGGGAAAATTTAAAAGTTTCCCAATCCTCAAAAACACAATATGTTAGTGGTTACTCTATCAAAATTGTGATAAGTTTAGGAAAGTTGTGGAGTTTGCGTTGGGAGATACCGGGTTTAAATCCCATTGGGAGAGGGTTGAAAAACGGATTTTTCATTTCTTGATTTTCGATGGTGATGACGATGAATAAAACTATGATCTCTGTTGGAGGGCAGAATCCATGTGCCGAACCATCTCCATTCTAGTACAGGCTGGCTTGAGCAATGTAATGTGCAGATGGATATTGAAAGCGAACCTGCCTTCGTGCGTCAAATAAAATACGCAAGTATTGACCATTCTTGCAAGAATTGGCAAAAATCGATGTGATGTGCCGTAGGCAATGTAAATGAACATCATACAATTTATGTATGTGTAATAATTAAATACTACAAAATTATTGAAATAACGAATATAATATATTGTAAATTATTAGTAAATAAACAATAACATAAATTTATTAAAAATTAAAATCCCATATGAGAAAATCATCTTTCGGTTTTAAATCCTTTTGAGACGGAAATTCTAAAACATAACATTAATGTTAATTACAGTGATTACTATTACTACTATTATTATGACCTATTGTATACATCATTTTAAATATAAACATATAATTATATTTATTGTTTTTATTTTTTTGACACAATAAAATTTTAATGATATTCTTCATCTTTTCGATAAGATAATTTGAGAGTACGAGTATCTGAGATAATTTAAGTGCATATCTTTTGTAAATCTTTCATGCATAAAACATAAGAAAAATTTGTTTGATGGAATGAGTTATATTGTCTCAATGTTAACATATACCTATTTTTTTTGTATAATTACAACATAATATTACATGCAATTGAATATTTACCCTTTATTGCCCATTGCAAATAAATAAAACAATTTTTTTTAAAGAATGTTCTTTTAAAATGTAAATATATTTTAAAACAGTATTTATACTGATGAGGAGAGCTTTTGACTAGCGTATCACAATTCATAATAATTGGACTAATTTTACGTGTGGTATTGAATATACAATCAAATTCGAAAATATGCAAAGGCTAACTCTTATTCTAATTTTTATCATACAAATTATTTGTTAAAATATTTTTATGTTATTATAAATGCCTCCTAGTAATAAATTACATAATAAGAATATTAAAAAAGTTCGACAAACTATTGTAAATGCGTCATTGTATATATTAGAAACGACCTTCACAAGAATTTGAAGGCTTAGTCAGTTACAGAGGAAAAACGAAAAAAGACAAGCAGTCACCATTAAAAATATTATACAAATACTTTTTAACTTAGAAGCATCACATCTTTTAGGCAACTTCGAAAGTAATAACTTTCTCAATAATTCAGGCCATGTTCAAGAAAGAGCAGTTCTCAGATGTTTCTTTGGATTTTATTATTGCTCCCATAAACGTATGCTCAGCATTATCTCTTCTAATGCTTTAAACAAAATGCAGGATTCGTTTTAATTGATTTGATTGATTGATTAGAGAATAAGGCCAAGGAAGAATCAGGAACTCCTGGAATGTCGAACACCACCGTACACTCGAGTTACATATAACAAAACCAAAGGAGTTGTTACTGCCGCCTAAGCGATCGATAGTGAGTATTTTTTATTGCTAAGGAAAAGGAAAGGTAGGTAATGACAGAGTTGGTTCGGTTTCCTGGAAGCTAATATTGAAATTACTGCTAGCTAGCGCAAGGAAATCCCAATTATAATGAATTCCCATCTATAACCATTTTACTGTAATCTGTAGTGTTTCTCTGAAATCTAATAATGGGCTAATTTCTGCAAGTTGTAGGTTGTAATAAATTGAAATAGTTTTCGCTTTAAATTTACAATTAAATTTAAAAAATATAACAAATATAAAATATATAAAAAATATAAAAAATATAAAAAATATAAAAAATATAAAAAAATATAAAAAATATAAAAAATATAAAAAAAATATAAAAAATATAAGAAAAAAATAAAAAATATAAAAAATATAAAAAATATAAAAATATAAAATATATAAAAATATAAAAAATATAAAAATTACAAAAAATATAAAAAATATAAAAAATTCAAAAAATTTATAAAATATAAAAATTTACAATATATAATAAAATAAAATATAAAAAATTCAAAAAATATATAAAATATAAAAAATATTAAAAAATATAAAAAATTCAAAAAATATATAAAATATAAAAAACACAAAAAATATAAAAAATATAAATATATAATAATTAAAAAAAATATAAAAAATATAAAATATAAAAATTTAAAAAAAAATATAAAAAATATAAAAAAAATATAATAAAAAATATAAAAAATATTAAAAATATTAAAAATATAAAAAATATAAAAATTATAAAATATATAAAAATTATAAAAAATATAAAAATATAAAAAATATAAAAATATAAAAATATAAAAAATATATAAAATATAAAAAATATAAAAAATATAAAAAGTATAAAAAATATAAAAACTACAAAAAATACAAAATATATAAAAATAATTATATAAAAATATAAAAAAAATAAAAAATATAAAAAATATAAAAATATATAAAATATAATAAATATAAATATGAAAAATACAAAAAATATAAAAAATATAAAAATATTAAAAATATAAAAAATATAAAAACTACAAAAAATACAAAATATATAAAAATAATTATATATATTTACATTTACATCCCGGCACTCCCGCGTAAACATACCAAAGCCGTTCTTATCCACAAACCCAACAAATCATCCCTAATGTGTTCAGTCATAGGCAAATCAGTATGCCTCCACGTCCAGAAAAAATCACAAATGGAACACTCTCATAAAAAGGAGTAATGAGCATTTTCGTAATGTAGAAAAAATATGCCAAAATGCCAAAACTTTTATAATACCCGCGACATCCAAACGTCTCAAATCCAAAAACCCCTCCTAATTCCAGACAAACAACACCACAATGTTTTGTAACACTCCATCCAAAATCGAACCACCCTCCAACCGGTTTCGAATATTACTACCAATATCAAAAAGCCGATTAAAAACATGCCCTTTTGGCGAACGTCCATACCTCTCGCAAACATATCAATCTGGGAACACGCATCGATTTGAAAGGGCTGCTTCCAAACAATTAATCAAATCGAAAAAAATATGGTAGTATGAAACTAGTATGTAAAAATCATTATTCTGCATGCTAATGAATTAAAAATCAACAAAGCCCCAAATCTTACGATTACCCAGGAAACGCAAATAATTAATATTGGACATACTAATATTCAACATTTCGACGAGTACTGACTAGCAACCATGAAATGTTTTAAGAATAAAGTGGTAAATAATGGTTTTGATCTCCGCTCAAAACATATTTTCCCTATTTACCATGTTAATCGGACAGTTTCTATTCTACAACCGAGAATCCCACTAATAAAATAAACTAAATAAACTGTTCGAAAGTATAACATTAGTGTCACTATATCGCTAAGAAAAAGAAAACTAAGAAACATTTTTAGATACCGAGATATAAAATCATAATCTTGATCCTTAATAACTATTTTACTAAAAACTATATCAAAATTGCGAAAACAATTTAAATACGCAGCGTAAAACTACTATTAACATTCTTAAGTTTGGTTCATAACATCGGAAAAAACTTCCGTACTCCTATGCTCATTTTATATGAAGTTAAATTTTTTTCCACTCGAGTATTTAAATAAAAGGTCTTTATCGTATGCTGTGTTTTGATTGGTTTGAGCACGGGAGCTCGTTAGCTCAGAAGCTCCGAAATCACTTCCGATGTAATGAACCCAGCTTTAAAAAAAAATTTCTTTGTGTCATCAAAGAACACCAAAAATATGAAAGTTACTCAAAATAAAACTTACATAAATGTGTAAAACAAAAATAAAAGATGCACATTTAATAATTATGCATTGGAACCTGGTTCTGGGAAAAAACGACAGAGGCTTCGATCTATTTCACTGCTTCACACGCACTCACACACACACAAATAAACACAGCTCAATGGAAACAATAAAAAATTAAATTAATTTTTAAAAAATGATAAGATTGGAAAAGACACGTCCGATCTCTTTATCATTTTAACAATTTGATTGTCTTAAATGGCTATTATTGAGATAGGTGGTTTAGCTGACCTTATTATTAACTTAGTTAATTATATAAATAATAAAAAAATAAGCTAAAAAATAATAAATATAAAAATAATCAAAATCAAAAATAAAGATAAAGATAATTAAGAATTTTAACATACATCTATTCTCTTTTTATCCACTAAGGCCTAATCAAATTATTATCAAAGAATTGTAAACTATTTTTATACCTATAATTATTTACCTATAAATATTAGGTCGTTAAAGGTGCAAGCACGTAAGCAGATTTAAAATATAAAAATATCCGCATCCTAACCAATCAAATCAACACATATAAACCATGTGACTAGCTTCACCAATCAAATAACACGTATGCGGACCAAAATCTCAGTATTCCATTTAAAAACAAGTTTAAAACATTTTTATCTCCGTTTTTACTTTGTTTTTATTTTGCTATGCAATATTTTATCCGCAAACATGTGATTTGATTGGTAAGCTAGTCACATGGTTTATATGTGTTGTTTTGATTGGTTAGTATGCAGATGTTTTTTATATTTCACATCCCCAAACGCACTTGCGCCTTAATCATGTTGATATTAGTTCTTGCATGTAGTCTTGCAGTACGGTTCTTGAAATAAGAATATAGCAATTTGATGATATAAATGGGGAAGTTATATCTGTGCAGTTTGTGTAATAAGCCAATTATTTAAACTGAGTTAAATGCTTTCTCCTGGTCAAGTAAGACCATGCCAGTGGACTTGTCGCAATTTCTCTATCTTTTGATATGTTGGATTATACGATAAATCTGGTGTATAGATGAATGTTGGTACCGAATTGTTGTGATATTAGCAGATTGTTTGATTCCAGATGATCATCAAGCCTAGTTTTTATAACGCATAATGAACTAAGCAGACTAATTGGCCAGTAACTGTTAGTATCACATGGATTTTTACCTGGTTTAGCTATTGTCACAATTTTGGAAGTTTTCCATCGTGAAGGGAAGTAGCTGAGCCTGAAGCACTGGCTGAGTAGCTTTGTAAGGTATAGGAAACCTGACTTAGGGAGATGTTGTATTATGACATTTAGAATCTTATCCTAACTTGGAGCCTTAAACGGACGGCTGGTGCGGATAATATTTTGAACTTCGTCGATCGATACTATAAATTTTGAAGAATCGTGCTCAGGATAATATAAAATAAAAATTTTTTTTGAAAAGTGGTGGCAAGAATTTCACATTTTTCAGAGGTTAAAATTATTGTATTGTTATCTTATGAGTTGCACAGGGGAGGAATAGAAGTATATTTTTTTATGTATCTGATAGTTGGCCAGTATGGTTTAGACCCTTTTATAAGTTGACTCAATTTATCTGGCCTCTTTGCATTTGTTATGTTATATATTTTTTGCTTGATTGTGGCAATGTACAATTTTTATTGTATCAATGCTTGATTATGGTATGGATCACGGTTTTGAATAAATTGTTTTTGCCGGGATTTACGGAGTTTAATCAGTTGTTTGATGGGTTTGTATTGGAAGCAGGTGGGCTAAGCACAGTACAGGCCGACGGTCGGAGTTATGTCCATTCTTTATTTTAACGGGGCTACCAAAACTGTTTGAGCAGACAAACAAAATCTAATGTGATGTTTAACCGCCTATTTTGAAAATAGGTTGGTGTATCTGGAAAAAGTAAAATGCAATTCGATCTACTGTTCAATAAGTCATAAAGAATGCGTCCATCTTTATTTTACCTAGAGTTTATAAGCCTGTTTAGATCATGTCTAAAGTTAGTGTGACTGGAATACGGTATATAACAGTAAGTATCATTTGGCAATAATATGTGCAGTGATAGATGTTCGATGCTTAAGAGACGTCGGAATGTTGTGTCGTTATTTTAATTATTCAGATTTTGGATGTTGTGTAAAGCAAAGCTCCGTTTCGACCTGATGAGGAATTTAGTTAAAAATTAATTGTCATCTCATCAGGCCATGGCGACCGAGTGCTATGTGTAAATGCTATTTTACGCTCTATATATATTTATGTACAGTGTACATGTAGCGTTAGCGAATTATATGAATGCGCACTAAATATCTGAATAATTTGTGTGTTTGTGTAGCGCTACATAGTCTTTAACTACATTTCCAAAAGCCGTGGCGGTTTTTTTAAAATTACCACAGTCATTTTTGATCCATAAATTAATATTTATTTTGCAATAGTAAAACCAGCTGAATTTCAACAATTTTTGAATTGTGAAAAAAGTTTTCCAGTTAAATAGGCTAACTTTCATGGGTATTATTTAAGAGTTTTGGTAAACTACACTATGAAATAGGAATTCCAACGATGTCATATTCCTTTATAGGTTTTTTTCTCCAGAGCACAAAACTGCCTTGAACCATTTTATCTTATGCTTTCACAGAAATTATTTGAGCTTTGGATTAATTTGTCAACTTTTCCCTGGAGAAACGACACCTTTTGTGTTTTTAACTTGGGAACAATAGGGTTAATGGATATACTGCTTATATATATATATATATATATATATATATATATATATATATATATATATATATATATATATATATATATATATATATATATATATATATATATACCGAATATGTCAAAATTTTGAATTTTTAATTCCACATTATTTTGGCATACATACGAACATAATATTATGTTGAGTATTGTCATGATGTAAATTGTCACAAAATTGTAAATTGATTTCATAAATTACTTATCGTGATTGTACATATTTTATGTTGTATATATGAATTTTTATTTAATTTTTTTGACTTCATTTTACATGTGTAGTATCAAGTGAAGGTATAATGTACCAATACCCAATCAGAACCATGTTATAAAAATTTTGCATGCATCAAAAATTAATGGTAACATTTTAAATTTGTACTCTTATAGAACGAACAGAACATAATGCTATTTTAGTTTCTAAAATTTATGTTTCGTTTTGAATTTAAGTATTAACTGGTGAAGAATGATTAAATCTGTATATGCCATCTCGAATCTGATGTTAAACTACTTTAGATATAAGTTGGTCCTTGGGCTTGGAGAGTATTTCCATATCCAGAAACTACTTAACGAAATTGTTATCCTTAGAATTCTACCAAAGCATCCTTGGCTTATCGTAGGAGGCAATTAAACAAAAGTTGGATCGCTAGGCTGACTACCCGTATCCTTAAAAAACTTAATTATAAACAAAAGCAACAACAGAAAATACGAAAACCACTAAAATTTTAACCAACTTCCACTTATGTTATTAGACTCGCAGTTAATGATAAAAACCTTTCAAATAACCCCAAAGAAAGAAGTCCAACGGTGTCAAATCACATGATCTTGGCGGCCAATTGACATTGCCACCACGTGAGATAACACGACCAAAAGAGCCATTGTTTCGTTAGATGTGTGGCAAGTGGCCCCGTCCTGTTGAAACCACATATCGCCCACATCCATATCATCCAATTCGGGCTATAAAAAGTTCGTTATCATCTCACGATAGCGAACACCATTCACAGTAACTGCCTGACCGGCCTCATTTTGGAAAAAATACGGCTCGATGATGCCGCCAGCCCATAAACCGTACTAAATAGCCGCTCTTTGTGGGTGCATTTGTTTTTCGACAGCCACTCTTGGATTATGATTCGCCCAAATGCGGCAATACTGCTTATTGAGGAATCCACTGAGGTGAAAATGTGCCCATCACTGAAGATGATTTTTTTCGAAAATTGATCATCCACTGTTGCCATTTCTTGCCACCATTCTGAACATTGACGACGTTTGGAATGGTCAAGAGGCTTTAGTTCTTGAGTCAATTGCCTCTTATAAGCGTGTAAATGCAAGTCTTCATGCATAATGTTCATCAACGACGAGCGTGAGAGGTGCAATTGTTGGGCACGACGACGAGTTGAGGTGGACGGCTTTTCAGCCACACTATCGCGAACAGCAGCACTATTTTCTGCAGTACGAGCTGTACGAGCATGCACTGGTGTTTTAAAATCTCCTACAGATACGGTTTACTCAAATTTTTGCACGGTATTTCCGATTGTTCGCACATTTCGACGATTAAATTGACCGAAAAAATCACGAAGTGCACGATATGCATTTTGATTTGAACGCCCATTTTCATAATAAGCCTGAATAACTTTAACGCGTTGCTCGATTGTGTATCTTTCCATGGTTCAAATTGAGTTAGTCTGAAATTGAGAAATGTCAAATGAAATGTAGAAAAAAACTTGACATTTAGGTTTGTTCTCATTCAACATCGGCCCTTAAAATTTGACCACCCCTTACATGCCAGCCATAAAAGTATATCGAGTGGAACTCGTAGCTTTCCAAGATACTCGATGGCCAAAAAGTAGAGATCTTGTAATTAGTGACTTTAATGCTAGAGCTAGCAAAAATTATACTAGATATTAAATGTTCACATTTTAGTAAAGGGCAGTTAAATATAAACCAGCAACCGAATTAAGTCCAGGTATGACTTCCAGTAAAATAGTAATGAATTTTGGTGAAGAGAGATATTGTTTGGCTATATGAACCAAAACAAAGGAAAGGCAAATCTTTGAAGTTGCAGCAGAGCTAAGAAGAACCATTCAAAGTATAGAATAGATAATAAATGACGTTATGTCTCCCGGCTTCAACATAGCCAGGTTGACACATTAAAACGCAAAGGTGTGAAAATAGATCTGTTTGTGACCATGTCGATTTCCATTGGCGAAAAAAATTGCTCTCAATTTGATCTAGATTTGATCTATGACAAATTGGTAATGTTATTGGAGAAAAATAATTGATCTTTGCGGGTAACAAAGATACCTACCCATCATCTTTTGAATTTTTGTTCGATACATCCACTGACTACATTAAAATGCCAACAACGGCTGAACAAACAGCTGATACAGCCAGATAATTTGAACAGGTTATACAATAGAAGGTGAATTATGTTCAAAAGTATAATAAATTTGGTTAAATTTCATCTAGCTGATTTTGAAAATTGTATAGGCTGCAAAGATGGGTGCTACGTAAACATTAGAAAACCAACACAAAAATTACTATCTATACATATGTAAATCGTCATGGGTTGATTTCAATTAAATTACAAGGAATTTGTGATTCATCGAAAAAATTCTTTGATGTTTTTATAGGAACACCCAGCAAAATCCATGACTCGAGCATTTAAAAACTGGAGGAGTTCATTTCGAAGGAAATTCCAACTATTTGTGGAAAACTATACCACATTTTAGTGGATGCTGCGTATCCGTTACGTGAATATCTTATAACATCATATAGGATTATGAAAATCTAAGTCTAACACAAAAATAATACAATAAAAAACATAGTCAAAAAAGGGAAAAGGTTTAAAAGACGTTTGGCCTTCTTAAGCAGCGATTTCAGCAATTAATAAGGCTCGATTTTTTCACCGTAGAAAGGATGTTTTAGGATGTTGCGTTTTACATAATTTGTGTATTGATAATGGCGACATATCACAAATCCTGCTTATTTTTTTGATATCTTACGAAATTAATGAAAATAGTGAAAGTATGACCGATTCATTGTTAAGACATTTGGGCGAAGTTAAAAGAAATCACATTGTGAACAATAGTTAAAACTTTAAATTTTTTAAGTATAAAACAATAAATTTAATATTAAACGGAATTATTCCGCACTGACTGCTTCCTTTAGTTGAAATTGTTTCGCCCTGGCTTTTATTATTCGGAATAAATATCCTTGTTTTATTGTTCCGCCCTGGCCTCTAACGCTTCATGGCTCAAAAGTGCCTTTATCCGATTTCTTTGCTTTTTTAGCTCCAAAAACTAATGCCGAACTCAATTTAGTTTTTCTTCTTCCTGGCCCCAATAAAAAATCAGGCACCAACGAATCGTCTATACTTATTATATCAGAAACGTCGGCTTCATACTCGGTTTTGCTTCGTACTGCTCCACTAGTATTCTTGATATAAATTGACATTTTCACTCTTTTCATGACACACTTGTATCTTGTCTCTACTTGCACTGCGGTATATTTAATTGTGTACTGTCGGCACATCTCTCGGGCTACGTGCTCTCACATATTTTTTATTGTTCTGAATTGTTTTAGTGGTCGGACATCCCAATAGTTAGGCCTATATAATGCCAGCATAAATTTGGTCTGGCCATCTGTCGATTTAATTGAACTTGAGCCACAAGGTACAGCTAAAAGAAAAAAATAATTTAAAATAATAATTAAATTATAATTTAGTTTAGGCAACTTACGTGATTCAGCATGCTCTGTAATAATTTTACTGTGTATTTTCGAATCAGAATTGGCCATTTTTAATTCAGAAATAATTTAAAAATAGAACTCAATTTAATTTCGAATCGTAGTGCATCATCTACTAAGCATTAGTAGATGCACTACGATACGTCATCCCAATGGTGCACCAGCTTGGACAATTAAGCGGATCTCAGGTAGTAAATAATCTTTCCATATTTTAAGATTGCACTTTTTGCGTATTTTGCGAATAAGGTACTCCCACAATTTTTTTCCCTATGTATGGTACATGGCCAATACAAATTTATTTGGTCCATTCATCTATTTATGGGTATTCAAAATGATGACGCATACGCTAAACAATTAAAAAAATTTAAAATAATAATTATGAACTATTTAATATAGTTTTTTAATAAATAATTGTATGTATCATAAATTTGACACGAAACTACTCTGAATAAAAATACTTTTTGAGAAATGTCAAAAAAAAAAAATTAAATTCACACTACAATGGCAAAACAAAATCAATCTGAGTACAATTTTCATTGGAGATAAAATTCAGAATTTTTTGACAGAAACCAATGAAAATCGACATTAATTAATTGGACGTATAAATGGAATTTACACACACAATGACATTTTTGAAGTAATAATACCATGATTGAAAGTTCGAGGAGAGCAATATACTTGTATATGAGAGCAACCAATTTGATGCAGAGGTTCCTATACCGGTCATATACCATTTTATCGATAATTAATATTTTAACACCCAACACAATTTTACAAGAGTTATATACATTTTTACATTACTGTATATTATATATACATAACGACTATATCTATAACACTGCATATATGTGCAGTAATGAAATTTTACCCTCATATACTAACCAAATACCACTTTCAAAAAATATTTTATGTGAACGAGTAAAAAAAAAAAAACAGAAGTACCACTGCTTGCTGTGTCGTGTTTTATGTGCATATAAAATACGAAGTAGAACACAAAATAAAAGCTAAAATTCAACATGAAAACGAACCCCTGGGAGGCAAAATTATATGTGTGATGAATTAATTAAGAATAGCTTTAAAAGTTTTAAATTAAAGTAAATTGTAATAGTATGATGTAGGTCAATTCAAGCTCAAGTTTTTGGTTTTTTATCGGAAAATTGATATCGTTAAATTTCAACTAAACTATAGTTTAGAAAACTTTAAATATTGTTGAATCCAACATTATTTAAAAAGGACTCCGTTTCCACACCAATACTTAAAAAGTTGAGATTAAAGAACTTTGAGGACCACCCATTGCTATTCTGAAACTTTATAGTAAATATATTAATAAAATAAAATGGTTTTTACCGGCCATTGACCTTACCAAATCAAGATTCTGGCTCCGTCGAATTCGATTTTGAGCTTTTGTTGGAACAATGTGCGTCCGCTACAGCTGGCAGACCCGGAATTTGCCAGGGCGGATTGATCTTTTGATTGGTGCCGATATTTGGGGAAATATAATTCGAGATGGAATTGTCACTGGCCAGCGCAACGAGCCATGTGCAATACGTCCACATGGATTGTATTTGGACCTGTCATAACAAATACATCCTCGGATCGGTCACTGCACACCTTTACAGCCAACAGATGTGTCGGTAAAGGAGCGACTCGATCAACTACTTCGTAAGTTCTGGGAACTCGAAGAACCCGTAACCGAAGGGGATCCCGCTCCAGATCCATGTGAGAAGATATATGTAAACACTGTCACCCGCAACGCCGGTGACTCTAACACCACGGTATTCGGTCTTTATTGGAACCCGATCATCGATCAGCTGTTCTACAAAATCAAGGTGCGTGAATCGGACACCGTACCTACGAAACGTCTAGTTCTTAGCGACATAGCTAGACTCTATGATCCAACGGATCATAGAGTCTAGCTATGTCGCTAAGATTGGGATACAGCTCTATTTGATGAACTACGAACACATTGGCTGAATTTTCGCAACGGGTTACAGCAATTGGCACAGATCCGTGTTCCGCGTTGGCTAGGGGTGAAACCATCGGTGACGATAACGCTTCGTGGATTCTGTGATGTGAGTAGCAAGGTATATGCGGCAGTGATTTACATGTGGATAGTCGATGTAGATGGTTACATAAACGTTTCGCTAGTAACCGCAAATACAAAGCTTGCACCAGTAAAGGAAATCACGATTCCTCGGCTAGAGTTGTGTGCGGCATATCTCGTTGTAACAGTGATCAATAATCTACGAACCGCACTTCAACTAGATGATGCGGAGTATACCTTATGGAGTGCCTCAAGCATTGTTTTATGCTGGCTACGCAAACCAGAGGCGACTCTAAAGCAGTACTCTTCAAATCGAGTGGTCTATATTCAACAACATTCCAAAGTTGTAGAACAACATCCTCTATGGTGGAAAGGTCCTCTATGTTTGTATGACGAGACGACTATGCTAATGAACTCCCAACGCTGACATCACCTGAAGAAGACACGGTAGTCAACGAAATGAAACCATTTCAAACATTACTCGGTACACAACCCAGGTGGAAGATCACTACATGCCTCAAAGAAGGAGATCAGTTCCCTCTCCTCAAACGATTTGGGACTTTACAAAAATTGCTACATACAACAGCGCTCATATTACGTTTTAGACCAGCTGGGCGGAAATATTGGCGAACGAAGATCATAGCAGCATCGGAGATGGAGGAATCGCTACTTATGCACATACGCGAAGCACAAGGTAATGCCTAGATTACTGAAATTAATTTGTTTAAACCTCGTTGTAGTATTGACACAAACAGCAAATTGCTTGCACTCAATCCATTCTTGGATGACAAGGAGATTGCCGGCTGACTCACGCTGATATTCGATACGATCAGCGTCATCCGATGATTTTACCGAAGGAATATATAATGGTTCGGTTGCTTATTAATCACGCGCACACTGTCACTCTACATGGTATCCAAGAAATCTAAGAAATGCTACAACTATTCTAACATCGTGCTCCGGTAGGATCACGCGCACACTGTCACTCTACATGGTATCCAAGAAATCCAAGAAATGCTACAATATCTACGAAGACGATTCTGGATTATTCGTGTTCGCGCATTGGTAAAAACGTTTATGCACCAATGTGTTATTTGCAAGTGACACCAGCGAACCATGCAACAGCAACAGATGGCGTTGTTGCCCTGTTGAGGAGACCTTCCCTTAGTACTTAAAACATGTTCAGTTGACTACGGGACAAAGTACATCATCATTTCCTCATTATCAGTCGCTATACCGTGACGGAAATATGAACCTATGTTTTCACATAAATCAATTTGATTTTTTGCATACTCTAGCATTTAATGTCATCAATAACTATTCTGACATCGTGCTCCGGTAGGATCCCATTAGATTATTCAAATTGTTGTAAAATGAGTCTTTATCTTTGGGTTGGCTTACATCAGTGAACGCATGAACTGGAATGATTGAAGTTGGCAACCGGATAATCTTATTTTCAATTTTTGACCGGTTTTACAAAAAACTGTTAGTTGCTCTGTATACCGACCAGCTTTAATCTACAAAATTTATAGTGATAAACTATTACGTAGAAAAAACCTTCGGATTTTACGAATTTCTGCTCCAAGATTTGAATTCGATGTTCGGTTTCGGGTTTGATACTTGTTGCAAGATTCGCCGAAACGAATAAAATGGTCACAAAAATTATGCAACCGAAAGACAAAATCAAAAAGAGCAATGCGACGCTATGTGCAGCAGATGTGGCTTTATATACAGTACAACTTTCCTAATTCGAATCACTACTTCCCAATCATTTTTGTTCTATTTAGCGATAATTCGAATTATTGAAAATGAAACTAAATTGCTGAAATTGTGCATAATTCAACACATTAATAAAGGCACGTTAGACTATTTTTGTAAGATTTACCACTAAAGCATTTACCTCACTTACAAGTGAAAGTCTTGTTAGGCCGACACTGGAAAACCGTCTTGTCTCATCACAATTAAATATGTTGCATTGACTGTAGTTTTTTTATTAGCTCGGGAAGATATTATATTTCCAATTTGCACATGTGATAGCACTGGCTATAAGAAGCAATTTCCCCAATGAACAATCTTAAAACTACATTATGAAAAATTTAAAATTTCTCTAACCAGCCACTACTCGCAATAAACTCAGAAAGATGGTATGATTTTGTAAATTCCAGAGCTTTTTGTCTTATTGATGGACCACTCACAGGTACCTTTTCATTGTGAACTTCTTGCAACTAAACTAGGATCGCCTTGTCAATTTATTCATATTTGCATTGGCCAATTCATGATTTTGTTTTTTGTTTGTCTTGTTTTATGATTCTGTGACTGCTTGGTACTTGTATTGGAACTCTTGGTAAGATGTCGAGTAATTGCCGAAAATCTAATTTATATACACTTTATTTGACACAAAACTTTAAAATGAATATAAATTAGATTTTTTAAAATTTGATAAAATATTACAAATCAATTAAATTAACCATTTTATTACCAATACTTCCGCCAAAAAATAAATTCGATTTATGGAAAAATTCGAATTATAGAAGTTCAAATTTAAAAAAATTTGACTACATTTTAATTATTCCAAACTTCAAGTTTAAAACAACCAAGTTAGTCGTGAACTTTATTAAAAAATTTGAATCGAAAGATCCAAGTAGTTGTTGATTTATTAAAATACCTTTATAATTGCTTTCCACCCAAATTACTCAACGCTAAAAGAAATTCCAATGATAAATGAGATGGATTGTATTTCCTTAGTTTGGCGTTCCTACTTCCGAGAGCAATGTTAATTGTACAGCTTCCAAATTTTCATTTTGAACTTTCTATTAGAAGAGAAGTTTTAAAAACATTGTAATATTGAATAAATTTAATTATTAGTTGGGTGTTTAACTTTGTTATAAATAAATGTGTTAAAAAAATAAATGTTTAATATCAATATTTGTTTTGTTCTACTATGTTTGGTGGATAATTACATCAACATAAAATTATAGCGAATCATTCGGATTCGCCGAATCCGTCGATTTTAGGATTCTTCACTAAAATGTAACAAAATGTTGTATTCATATACATATTTACCAAGCTTATATGAATATATGTATAAAATACACACACACACACACACACACACACTCACACACACACACACACACACACACACACGATCGTTACAGTTAGATATGTACGTAAAACAAAATTATAATTCACAAATTAATTTTTTTTTTATATATTTAATGAGAAAAGTTTTAAGAAAATTGGAATAGTTTTACGTTATTGTTAATTTTAATTTAATTTCAGTTTGCCATTTTCAAAACCGAACCAAAAAAAAACGTCATGTTTAGTACTCATTATAGTTTTGTACCATTGTATAACAACCAAGATGTTATACTTAATATATAGAAGCTACATTGTTATTAATATATAACAAATTTTATTCAGTAAGAAATGAGATGTGGCACAAAGTTTTTAGTCAAAAACGAATTTCTTCAACAAATACAATATTTTTTTTTCTTGTTATGCTAACAAAACATAAAACAAACATAAATCATATAAATACAACAACAACAAAAATTAATTAAAAACATATTTAATTTTATATGAATAAATTATTTATTTTAATTTTTCTCTATATAGCCTTAAGCATGCAGCACATTCGAAAGGATTAAGACTTTTGCATTTTGCGGTATTAATTCTGGTTATAAAAATTCCGTCACAGTGGAACATGCAAATTTTATTATTGCAACGATAATTAAATTTTGCTGTATGCAAATTAAAATTAAAATTAAAATGAGGTTATACTTTGTTATACATGGGAAAAGCTTTGGGCAACATTTTGGATTTCAAAGCTATCGATGACGCTAGCCCTAAAAACGAGGCAACATAAAAATTAAGATTTATTATGAAATCAATAACTAAACACGACCAGCGTTGGCCAAAATTATGTTACCAGTTTTTATTTATTAATAATCACAGAATCTCTTTTCTTGGAAGAGGATGTGATCTATTAATTAGGTTCCACATCTGTTAAATATTCTGTTATAAAGTAGTCGGTTATATTTAAGTAAATAATTTTTAATTAATTCTAAACGTATTTAGGTTTGGTTGAAAACCCATAGTGATAGAAATATGATTAGTCAGAAGGCATTTTTTTTTTCAAGAAATTAGGCTAGGTATAAGGTATTCTAAAAATCATAAACAATTTCCTAACACCAAAAAGAAACTTTACAAAATTACACATTTCATAAATTAGATTAGTCATTACGACACAGGTGGTAATTATGTCTCATCAATTATACAATTCTGGAAATATTTCATTAAAAACCCATACATACTGGGAAACTGAAGAAGGACCGGGTAATTTGAAGAATGATTAGCACATAATATGGCCAACAATCTTCACCACAATCTTCACTTTATATCGTGACCATATTTTGTGAATCAAAATAGTTTTGGAGTTTACAGCATCAAAATGTTGTCTTAGTAGCTAGAAACCGAATAAACCTGAACAGGTATGTCGTAGCATTGGATCACAAAGCTTATTTATCATATTAAAGGATTAGAAATCATAATGAAAATGATCTTCTTGAAAAATGTAGTGAACAAATATTGCAGTATCTACACAGCATCATGAGGTCCTAAAAGGCCCAATAACCCACGTTTACCTATGATTGGTCCCAAATTCCATATGGAACTCCGTTTAAAAATTGGCTAGTGAATCTTTAAACCTTTTAACTCATTCCGGAACGGGTTTCCTTGCACCTTGCATACATTTCATTATATGCTGCCCAGTGTTGAACCACACATCTCTCTTTAAAAAAATGACGGCTTTTATTTGTTCATCAACTTCCACGCGATGTCATTTACAAATAAATCGAATTTCGTAAATCAAAATCCTAATAATTCGTGTAAATGATGCCTTAGGAAACTAAGTGCAACAATTTCTTAAATAAACTGTTAAAAAAATTATATTCAGGACATTGGCGTACTCAGTTTAGTAACTGAAGACTTGAGGTCTGCCAATCATCTTCCCACTCCCATCAAACACTCTCAGTTTGGTGGTAGTATACCGGTAAATTTCATTACAAAATGATGCAAATAATAATAGTACATTCCTCATTCAGCTCCTTGATTTAGATCTTCAATACGAGCCATGTCTCCCATTTTTCAATATTTAAAAAAAAAACACGGAATCGTTCTTTTTTGGTCATCACGTGCCAAACGCTATACTCCAGTTTCATGTTGGTTTTAAAACGCATATATATTGATTTGCTAGCTTTAATTTGTAGTGACCATTTACTTGGTGACCTGGTAACTGCACTCTCGTAGTCCTGGTTATCCCTTTTACTATGATTAAACGTTTAAACATAGTCGGCATTTATGACCCGACTTTTAACAAACAAACTATAAAGGTTTGTCCTCTACAAATTTTCTACACTCTTTCACATGTATTATTTATTGGATGGGTTTCCTTAATGCCTTAACATTAGGCTTAGTTGTGGCGAAATGTACCTACCCCTCTCCACAAATTTCCAAACATTTTATAAATTAAGCATATGATGGATAATGGTCACAATTCTCAAATACTATAGGCTTGCTTTGTATCAGCAATCTCACTTTTCTGCATCTGCTCCCAATACTGCCAAACCTTGCGCAAACTTATCGATTAATTGTTGATCGATAAATTGTTTTATTACCTGGTTCATAAGTTGTTGGTTTTTATCAAACGGTTGCACAACAAGTTTCTCCCACGCACTATCGTAGTCCGAGTCAATGACTGCAATGTGATTTAGTAGAGCAGGATTTTTATCACGAAAAAGCTCTTTTAGATATTTAAGTTTATATTCAAATCCCTACAGAAGGAAATTCTGTGCAGCTGCCATGATTGAATAGTGGAATCGATATAGCAGGGAGCTTATTGATGTAAAATGCGTTGTTGTATATAATTTTTTGAACATATTGCTAAGTCTAGCCTACATTTATATTTGCTCACGTGTCTGGAGATTGTTCTTCTTTTGTTATGGGTTTCTGCAATCGGGCATCCGCTGTAGCTTGCTAAATTGATCGTCATGGCACTTAACACTTTTCGCTATGCTATATTTTATTAGATGATTACCTGAATATTTGACACAAGTAAATTCTTTGTTGCAATAATATCTGAAGAGTTGGCAATGCTCCCACAGAGTTATCTTGGTTGATGTCTTCTGAAGTGGTTTGTCCTGATTATGGTTAGCGTCCTGATAAAAGTGGATTTACCACTCTTTATGGTAAATCCGGATTTTTTGTATTAAAGCTGCTTTTACTATTTTTACTTATTTCAGTCTTCATAAAATTTTTGGCTTCATGTATTTCATATTATTTTTCAGCTAGATCTTCAATTTTATTGCTTTTATTGGATGTCTTCTAGGCGCTAGTTACCGTTAGAGTTCTTAAGTTTTATCCTTTATCTTCAATGTCTCTCCAAATATCATTTTTGTATGATCTGCATTCATTATTTCTCTTTTACCAGTTTATTTTTGCTCTAGTTAAGCTTTTTTCATTTGACTCTTAAGGCTTAATTTAACACCCATACCTTTTTCTTTGATCTTCTTCTTTTTTTGCAGTATCTAATTTGGGTTCAGCGTAAGAAAGTCTTCATCTGTAAAGTAGTTTTTATCGACTACTTGAGGACTGCCTGCCATACTCTGTTCAAGAGTGCTAACCAAAGTGACTTTCGTATTTTTACTTCTTCTTGTCATTAAATAAAGAAATCTTCATTTCGCACCACTTGATAAAAAAGCTGATCAAAATTATCTTTTTCTTTTGGAATATTATCACCACTGTTTTCAGTTTTGCATATTTCAAGATGACACTTGTTCAATGATTTTCGTATTAAGTTGACGTGATGCGTGCAAATTCTTCCTGGTATGAATCATAACCTTTTTACGTAGTAACGTCGCTAAGTACTCTCATACACCTGCTTTTGTTAATTTTAACTAGATGGCAGATAATTTTGTTAATTTTGTGAAGGTGAGAGCCGGGTTTGTTGGATTCTATAGAGTGTTTATCAGAAGGCATTTCATAGGATTTATCAGACACAAGTTTAGTATATTTTTCCATATGGCCTAAGGATTAGTTCTACGAACAACTATAAGCCACAATAACAATGACACAAATAAATGATTTTATGATAAAACAAGGAGATTTCAATATAAAAATTGAATCAGATAACACTGACCGAACAACCAACATGGGTAAACAAGCATTAGACTATGTGCGTAATAATAATGAAGAACGACTCATTGACTTCTGCGTCATAAACAAGCTGTCATTGGAGGCAGTAGACTTCCACACAAAAATATACACAAATATTCATGGACGTCACCTGATGGCAGAAGCCTGTATCGAAACAGCAACTAACAAAAAAAAAACACTTCAACAGCTCAAGTTGAAAATGCGCCAAAAAACACTTCAGAACTGAGGCGTCAATATACGAAGATACGGCACGTGGAATCAAGAAAATGTCAAGGAAAGATCGTAGACAATACTTTGTGAACATTTCAAAGGCAATAGAAGAGGATGCAGCAACCCGGGGCATGCGCGCGCTACATCAATGCGTACGATAATGCCCCGTCGGGTGACTGGCCAATTTACCAATAAGGGATGAATCTTACCTAAAGATGAAGCACAAAAGAAGATATGGAATGAATATTTCGGAGAGCAAACAACCAACCAACAATATACAAATCTTCGAATTAACAACACCTAGCTCCATTAACGAAACTGGTACAAACCATCCAACAACGGAGCAGGAAGTTAGCGGTGTCATTGCTAAAATGAAGAATCATAAGGTCTCTGGAACGGAACCTACCAGCAGAAATATTCAAAAAAGACATATTCGCTGCTACATTGGAATTCCGGTAAAATACCACGAAAATGAAAAGAAGACTTGAACATAAGAAACCCATAGAAAGATGACCTGATAGAATGCATAAAATTGGCTGAGTATATTCCTTCTCAACACAAAGATAAAAATCTTGGCATTGATCATTCTAGACAGAATTTCACCGACAATGTACTCGAAAATGAGGAACGAGCAAGCTGGCTTGAGCTGGCAATACAGCATCATCATAAAACAATGCATGGATTTCACTACTGTACCTACTCTTCGTAGACCTTGAGCATGCGTTTAACACAATACAAAAAAACGCAATAAGTAAGGCACTTTGTAGAATCTCAAACAAATTAGCAGAACAAGATACAAGATACAAGATAACAGGGACGCATTTAATCAAGTTCAATATAAAGGCAAACAAAGTGAATTCTATAACATCAACCAAGGAGTAAAACAAGGGTGCGTACTCTCGCCACTTCTGTTACTAGTAATATTAGATAGTGTCATAAAAAAATTAAATAGCGCGACCCTCAATGGCATCTTATGGATATTAATGGAAACACTATTACAACGCGATACTCTTAGTCTGTAATTCATCTTTCCTATCCCGCGGGACAAATATCTTACAAATATACTGAGGTGCTTCTGGTCTAACAAAATTACAAATGTTAAGCTCCTTTAAGGCAAATAAATCAGACAGTAATTGAGACCGAACTTAGGAAATGAAAATGGAGATGGAATGGTCCCACGACAAGGAAGTCACTGAATCATGTTACAAGAAGACTTCGGGAGTAAAATCCGCAATGAAAGAAGAAAGTTAGGTGACCACCTGTAACATGGAAATGAACGATGGTAGCAAAAATGAAACATCACGGGAAATCATGGGCGGAAAATAAATCCACTGTGAATCTTTTTTTTAAGGGTTGCACTGCTTTCAAGGCCGGTACAAAATAATACAATACAATAATTAATTTAACATTAATCTAGCTTGTAATCGAGTGTAAATAAAATCGGGGTGCTTTGTGCTGTGCGTAAAATTATACTTATTGCATCAACATAAAAAGCTTGGAACAGAACCTACATAACTTTATTAAACCAAACAGTTTAGTTTAAAAATCAGGATGATAACCTTGTTTTGACCGTGCACCTCTTATAGAAGTATAACTTTAAAAAAATGTCTAGTGCTGCCTAAAGCAATCTAATTAACAAGGTACTCTCAAAAAATTATCGTACCTGAAAATGTTTGGATTTAGAAATTTTCTATATTTTAAATTAGTCATTTATATATATGTACGAGTTTGTTTTGAGTATATCACTGATTTCGTTTCTTAGGGATTTGATTGTCTTATATTATCTTAAATGCTAACAAGATATAGGTTTCTCCATAGGCAAAGATAGCACTCCTCGAACAAGTTAAACAAGCCATTCTCAAGCTGAAGACTACTTTATACCGTTGAAAATACACTTGCGCGAGAAACCGACTGGATCCTGCAGCACAAAAGAACACCACAAAGAAATTTAATTCTGATCAGAATTACATTTTGTAATCCTAAGGGTAAAAACAAAGACCAAAAGAAAGTCCTGATACTTCTCCACAAAGTCCAGGCTGAGTGATAAAGCCTCAAAACACAAATAAGCGATTAAAGGAAAAATAAAAAGCTAAACTTAAGAGTAACATTAAACAGATACCCAAACAGAGTCGAAATGTAATTACAGCTCAACAATTGGAAGACTAATTGACGATTTAGCTGAAAAAGATTACAAAATACTTGTAGTCAAAAATATTATGGAACTAAAAAAATAAAAAAAAGAAACCACAAAAATGAGGAATACTGTTATGCTAACTTTAGATAGTCCGAAAAATTATTGAAAAGCATTGCCGAGTCTTTGGACACACCAGTCGCTATTGCAACCGATGATTTCTTTTTGTCAAATATTCAGGTAATCATCTTACTAAATAATGTATGATGTTGTTGATGTAGTAGTTTTTGCTGATGATTTTAACGAAGAAATTCTTTGTAAAAAACAACTCGATCTAAACTTTACTGAACTTCTTGATGAAAACAATTGAATTCAAGACCATTTACTACTTTGGATAGTATTTTCGTTTGTTTTGTCTTTTTCTAAGATCTTATCCACATTTTCCTTGCCAGTACAAAATAATACAATAAAATCACTAATTTAAGCTAACTTAAAATTGAATGTTTTTAGTCACAGGCCGTATAATGATGGTTACCCGCTGAACACAATGGCATAACCAATTATGTAGAAAATCGTTCGTTGGACTGACCATCGATCATCAATTGCACAAATATGAGCTGAAAGTACTTGTAAAGCTTTTTTTTGTAGTCGAGTATATATTAAATCTTGGAATCTTGTGTTGTGCTTAAAATTCCACTTAGCACCAATATACAAAGCTTGGAACAGAACCTATATAACTTTATTGAACCGAAAAAGTTTAGTTTAAAAATCTGGACGTACACTTTATTTTGACCATATACCCTCATTGATTTACAATTTAAAGTGTTTTTAAGTTCTGCCTAAAGCATTCTAATTAACTAGGTACTCTCAAAAAATTTTCTTACCTGAAAACTTTTGGATTTAGAACTTTTCTATATTTCAAATTAGTCATCTATATATTATGTATGAGTTGTTTGTTTTTAGTATGTTACCGAGAAAATATATGTTTACGAAAAAGTTTGGATTATCATAACAGACATAACGCTGAGTGGAAAAATCCGAATGATATGATGATGAAGGCTGACGATGATGTATATGTAGAAAAACAAATAAATTAACTTTGTATGCACATTTTAAGTGAATAAATATTTTTGTAATTTCTTCATTTGCAGCACTGCCACAGCATCGTTGAAATGTGAAAAGAGTTTTTTTTAATATATGTGGTTGCTGGGAAAGAAAAACAATATATTAGGTTAGAGGCAAAAATTTAGTTGTATTTTTTTTCTAAAACTCGAAAAGATATATTATCGAAAGGAAATGACATTATTGAAACAATATTCGAAAAAAGTGACAAACATTTTTAGTACTTAAACAATAAAACTAATATGGCCTTCTTCTTTTCTAAAATGAGTCTTTGGTTAGAAAAAAAAACGGTTTAAAAATTTTAAATTTTCCAAATATCCAAATAACCCAATATTGCCAAATTTGCAGGCAATTGACGATCAGCCATTACCAAGCTGAGATGGCAGTTTTCATACAATTAAAGATAAAAGGAAAACAAACCTCATGTTTCAACTGTGAAGGTCTGATAAAAAAGCACAATATCAAAATCTTGTTAGCAATAGCACTATGGAAACCAACTACCGTTTTAAAAAGTAAAAACTCTTTAGAAGGTTTAAACACTTTAGTTGACTCAAAGCCAATCTTTTTAACAGTGTTTATTTTTTTTTAAAAACCTGGCATGTTTAATTATGTTTTCATTTTGGTTACTATTTAACAAGTCAGGGACTGAGTACTGCTACCCTTATCAATGGAAGGAATCAAATTTTATTCAAATATTAAAACAATTGAAAATTATCGACCCATTCCAATTATCAATATCTGTAACAAAATTTTTGAAAAAATAATCTATGCCAAAGTTTTCAAGTTGATTGAAGGTGACAATTTTGCTAAGCAAGCTTTAGTTCTCGATCCTGGCTTACAAATTTGCTTCAATATTTACATTATTCTAAAGAAGCTGGTAGAACCTACAAAGTTCTACAATGGGTCCTCTATTTTTTTAATTTTTATAAATGATTTGAGTGACGTCATTCGTAATAGTCATAATGTATTTTTGGCGGATGGCCTTAAATTATTGTCAGTAATAAAATCTGTAAGTTATTGTAAAAGACCACAGAGTGGCTTGGATAATATTTATTATTGGTGCGTACGGAAAAAATGTTGTTAAATGAGGACAAAATAATGTCCTTTGTTCAAAGTTAAATCTGAATATACTAAAATTGATACAGATTTTATATCTATAATGCAGTTCTTCGTTCGTAATTAGAATTGAAAAGGTGCATCGGAAGTTTACTCGGTTTCTGAATTATTTATCGAAAATTCACGCGTAAGACTCAAGCAAAATGGCAGTGAGGGTGCTGGCTGGTTAGATTCTATGAGTACTGAGAATCAAGCAGCGATTTATGATAGAAGAGCTGCGATTTGGCAAACGAAGAAGTGGCAGTTGGCGAAGATGGGTCCTCGGAGTGGTTAACGACTCGTCTTCTTATTTTGGTTGTTTTATACTTTTGGTGGTCTAAAGAACAAAATGAAAAGGAACCTATGAGTTAAATGTGGTAGATCCTGATGGTTACGGTACGATTTGGCGGATTCATTTGGTTATTTTTCCAATTTCCTTGCAAATAGCTGAAGGAATCCTACACATAAATGATAGCTTATTAAGTTGTGGTTTGCCATAAATCCGACAGTTGTTTATATTGCAAAGCTGTGAAATATTGACGATACACAGAAGACCTTTTCCCTAATGATTATAAAAATCACCAAACACCGCAGGCATCCTTTTATCGCTTTGAAGAGAGAAGATTGCAAGCTCATTACTCTTATCATAAAGCTATCTACTAGCAAACATGACATCATTGTTGATAAAAAATCGAAAATTTTACTACAAAAGGAACAACAATATAACACTACAGTGATTCCAATGTTACTTACAATGTTATGCAATATTAGCTATCTAATATGCCTTCTTGTGGTATAGAAAAATCATCGGGAACAACATGTTTGTAGGATTCTCCTATTATTCTCTAATTTAAACAAAATGTCACACGAACCAAGGGTCAGTATTTCACAAGGCCCTATACCTTGGAGACCTACTTTTTTTTATTTGTGTCGAGTTTCACTAACATATTTAGGCAACTCTGCTTGACAAAAGACACATCTGCGCCTGAGTCAATAAATTTTATTTTATTTCGTTTCGTCATTTCAGTCGAAAAGGTTACCGAACTTTTCAAAGAACAAAGATTTGAACACATGAACACATTATGGTATTTAAATGCTCCGTAGCTGCTTCCATGCATTTCATAAGAGATTAGATTTAATACATTTTGACATAATTTCTTATGGATTCCGGTAAACCAAAATCAAATCTAGGTATTATTCTTTTTTCTGCAATCATTTTAGACTTCTTATCGTCTCCTAGATGTGTGAGCATTAATTTCTGGTATCTACTTGTTAGGTTTTACATTTTTAGAAAATAATCGTGAATAGTTTCACATAATGGTTTAAACTTGAGTGGCGACATTTTCCTTTCAATATCGTCAAACGTATCAGTCACATGATACAATTTTGAAAGATTTTGCCAGATCTCACCCAAAAATTAGGTTTTACGATGGATATCTTGTTATATACCTTACTACCTATTTCGGGACATAAACTCAATTTTTTGGTAGTCATTCATTTTAATTATTTGATTACCGACGCACAGAAATTCAAATTTTAGTACCTCTGGGTTTGCGTTGATAAATGACTTTGGACTTGAGGACAGTAATGAAATAGGGGACAACACGTTTATTTTTGGAAAACCGATATTATTTACTTCGTCGGTATTTGAAGGAAATACGTGACGGATGGATTATCACTGGATAGATTAACTTTCTTAAACATACACTCACTTATTCACTTATATATATATATATATATATATATATATATATATATATATATATATATATATATATATATATATAGTAATTTAATACCCACCTGGGAAACGTATTTCGATTGCGGCTGCGCCAATTGTGGATTCGAAGAGTTGAAAAGAATTTTTGAGCGTATTATACCAATGCGAATTGTTCTCGAGCAACTATAAGAGTTACCACCCCACGCTAAGTCACAAATTTACTTTATTTAGATGCATACAGTTTTGATGCGACTCAGATGTTCCTTGTCTTTGGCGACAAAATGATTTTGATGATGATTTTGATGTTCAATATGTAATTACATGGCTTTACAGCATATAGCAAAGTACGAGCAAAATTATCTCTTTGACAAACCAAGAAACAGTTTGACATTTCTGCTGACGGTGGCCGTTTCGTTTTGTCGGCATTCTCTAGATTGAAATACACTCGTTGCCCGTTTTTTAAGTGCACTATAAATTGTACAACTGCAGGTGGTCTTTTGCAGATCGCAAAGTGGACGATGCACCAAATCGTCTCTCTGTAGCTCACATAGCGAGCCATCCGATACTGAGATACTATAAAACATTTGCACTTGTCACATCGAAAGGAGCCATATCGCTGCCTTTGTTCATATATACGCAAATGTACTTAATCGGGTTCACCGAGTTAAAGTATTCTCCTTTGATGTGAGCCTCAAAAGCCTTAAATAATATTGACGAATATTGCACAGTCTAATGATTGCTTACAACTGTATATCGCTCACTGTCCACAGCTACAAAACAATGGATTTTCATAATTGACTGTTTTGGCAATCAAGGTCTCTCGGGTATCGCTAGAAACACTTGTCTTCGATCATACAAATTGAATCGTTGTTGATAACTTCGCAAGAATGTAGATCATATTCTTAATCCCCACTAATTTTGAGATTTTGGCTGAGATGATGGAATCGATTTCATCGGGTCTGATTTTGTCAATAAACTAGGTTTAATGCAGTCACAATGTCACAAATACGATCACCTAACGAAGGTGATCGATTTTAATGCTTCGGGCTCAGTACGACAAAGAAAATTCAAGGGTCATAAAACTGTTTTTATTTCACTACTCTTGCTCGTATATACCTTCCAGGTGCTATTGTCTTATTGAATTCTTTTGTTTTATTATGTTATCCAGGGTTCAGTCAATAAACTTTTAAAACTTTTACTGCAACCTAATACGGATAACATAAAGCGAAAAATTCCAAAATGAATTAGAGATAAAAAGTCATTGTTGACTTTTATTCTACTCTCGCGTTTTGTTGTTGTATTATAGTGAAAATTGTTAAATCTTTATTCTTAGGTTTTAGATTTTTTTTTTCTTTTTACTTTAACCTGATTCTGCTATAAACTCATATATTACAATCACACCATCATCATCATATTCCTACATAAAAGTATACAAATATTTTCCCAGCTATGATTTTTCCCAAATCCTTCATATCTGTGTATACATATATACGTATATGTATATCGTGCACATCCCAATCCTCTATAAGTATTATTCTTAAAATAGATTTATATTCACTATGAAATATAATTCATCTTTTAGATTTTGGGTAAAGTTTTCGTGTGCTGTAAGTTAGGTTTATGCTCTTCCTCGTGGAAGGAAATTGAACAATAATAAAAGTTTCCAATATATCTGCAGAAAGGAATTGTAAAACAAAAATGAAAAAAAAAAAAGTTTTCCGAAGTAAATATTAGATAAAAATTTAGATCCATTGAAGCATATAAGAGTTAAAAATAAGAAAAACGTTTTCTTTTTACCATCCTAATCTTTGTATATCGTTGAATGCAACGGAATAAGTTAAAATTGAATAAGATATTAGAAAAGAAAATTCGTATGATGGAAAATCTTTTATAAAAGTTAATTTTTCGTTTTGAAATATTTACACTAAATTGATCACAATTTTGTCAGCTACACACTATACATTTATAGATAGCTTGAGTCTCAGGATTATGAATCGATGCTTCCTGTAATTGTATAGCTGTCTTACCAGTTCTCATTTACACAAATCCTTATCATGTTATGGTTTTATAAATAAAAATGAAATATTTATATTAGATAAAAAAAAAGGATATATAGACGAGAAAACGTTTTATATTTTGAAGCAGTACACTCATATTTATGTGAGAGATATACATGATAAGTTTTATCAAAAGTAATATTTTAATCAGTCGACGGTGGAACGTGATTGAAATACTGTAGGTTAAAAATTGGTTTAGTTTTATGATTGCTTTTAGTTAATATAGAGTTCGACGAGATAGATTTACCGGAAATGTGTTCACATGAGTTTATTTTTATAGAAATGTTTTTTGTAAATTATGGCAGGTCTCAGGTTTTATTCTGACATGTTTATTCGTATAGTGTTTTGTTTATTTTATAGATTTGCTCATATAAGTAATTTATGTTACAAACATTATCTTTTTTTTCTCGAAAATTAAGGACATTATATCTAGCAATGTCGCAATAAAGCGTTAAGGATTTCCAGTAATTAAATAATTATATCAAGACACTACTTAAACAAATTAAATCTGGCAAGATCAGATCCATTGAACATATTATTGTAGATACCATTTAAAGTCACCTTAGTGGCATTGATATAGAAATTAAACTTAGCAAGTTTTATGCAAATCACCAAATAGTTTTTATTAGAAATTATTTCAGCTTAAGTATTTCGTTTAAGTATTTCGCTTTCTAATAATTTATTGCATATCCCAATAAAGTTAATGAAATCTGGCAAGTAGAATTAAGTGGGGTAACGGAAAAACAATTGGAAATGTTTTTTTACGCAAGACATCATGTACCTCTATTAGGTAGACTCTGGTTGGATAATTTATTGCTTACCTGCGACGAAAATATTTGCGAGTTTTCAACATATAATTATGTCAATGCTTGGATAACGTGAGGAGTATTTAAAGCCTCATGTGTTTGGTCTAAAGAAGAAATATCCCTGTGATTTCCATAAAATATTTTAAAGCAATCATTGTCTTGAAGGAACATATTTGGTGCCTTATACGCGATAAAACCAAAGGTGATAAAACTAATGGTGGAACTGAAAATGCTAGTTGCGACTAGGGCTTTAATTCCTAAACAGTACAGCAAAGTAATTAGCCTTATTGAAATTTTTCCTAAATAGAATAAAATTCTACGAATTTTCGTAGATTTTAAAGGTAAAGTTATACCAGCATACTGTAATAGCTGAAAACTCGTTAGAACTTTTCATAATCAACAAATCTCAGATTGTTTAGATGTCCGTGGCTCACTTATATTATCTTAGGTGCCTCTAGCATATTTCAGATATAATTAAATAGAATTTTTTAGGAGTTATCAAAAACAGTTTGCTCTGTGATATTCTGATAGCAGGTGCAGATCAAAAAAGGGTCAGTGCTAGTATGATGTTATTACATTAATGAAAATTAAAGATTTATTCTTTAGACGTAAAGTGGAATATCCCACATTATTAGTCGGTGTGGAATAATACCGATACTTATTAAGATTGCCGCTATAAATAATGCTCTAGTACCTCAAAATGTGGTACAGCCTGTATTTTAAGCCAATATGAATCAAGCAAGGTTCTGTATCCTGACAGGTATAATGACAAGTTTTTTTATGTGGGTACCATTCTGAGCCATTAAGTTCTATAAGTTTTTGCTTGGCCGCACTTTTATTCTAGTGACAGATCATCCTCTCGTGCCAGGTTTGATAGAAAAAAGGCATTCGAATTACTGCTGCTAACAAACTTCAGCAATGACCCACTATATTATCTGGATCTCGCTATACAATTAAGTACCGCAGGGGATAAATTCTTGTGGTATCTGATATTGCTTGATTGCGACTAACTCAAAAAGACGAATTTAGCATAGTTGAGTTTATCTAATTAGTCAATGCGTTTTTGGAAGACAGCCAATATTTACCTATTTGTCATGAGAATATTACTACACGTTAAAAAGCACGACATCGTGCTTATGAAGATAATGTCAAATGTAATGAACGAATGTTTGCAAGACGAGCTTAGTATCGAGGGTGGATTCTTACGATGTGGGGTAATTGTGTCGTTATAACATTGTACATTAAGAGCATCCGGGAGCCGTTGAAGGACTAAATATCTATAGCAAGAACTGTATGCTGGTGACCAAATATGGAAAAAGAAATTGAGTAGGTTGTCAAAACGTGTTAATTTTATCAAAAATATTAAAATGCAAATACATGTGATTTCAAAGACTTAAAGTGGCCAAGAAATGAACGAGTGTGATATCGACTTCACGCAGACTATTATAAAATTTTGGGAAAAGAACTTTATTACTCGTAATTGACTCAACATCGAAGTGGATCGAAGTTCAAATAATGTATGGAACGACTGCTGCTGATGTAATCATTGAGCTTCAGTATATAATTCCGATGTTTAATTGTCCGGTAGGTTTTCTTGGCAATTGTCAGCCATTTTGACAATTTTGGACTATCCCAAAGGATAGTTCCTTAAAATTGTTACCAGTGAAGCATTGTTCAAGTTTGTAACTGCAAAATACGAGTTTATGGTGGGCGCTAATGGTTGAAATTGAATAAATGGTTTTGACATATAAATACAGCGACTATATAGATGACATATACAATCAAACCAAAAATACCAAGATATTTTAAACTTTTATTCTTGTAATTTAAGTAATATTTGGAAGTATAATCTATAATTGATTGTTCAGTGGTTTTAGCTACAAGTTTCTAATAGATGTTTGTATTCCAAAAATACTATATGTAGCAGTTGCGCAGTATTTACGCTTGTATCTCTCAATAACTGAATGCCACTAGTCTATATGACTTTATAAGCATGTGGCAATAGCTTTGAATATCAACAATTTTGACCTCTAATCTTGACGTGATAGTACTATTATATCTCATCCAAGATAACAGCAAATTTGATTGACTAGGTTCCAAAACCCTGCTTTGTGGAACAATTGATTCCAATTTTTTTGCATAGTCGCATTGAAGATGAATGGAGTTAGTTTTATAAAGGGTGATTTTTTAATAGCTATAAGAAATTTTTCCAAAAAAAGACATAAAATTAAGAAAAATTAATGAAATCTTTATTTGAATCGATAGTACGATCCATATAGTTTAATGTTTGACGATTATTTCATGCAAATGTTGACCGCGGCTGCGCCTCAAATGGTCCATCCGCTTAGTCATACAATTTTGGCATACACTTTCCAACATTTCGACCGGTATCTCACGAATAAATGTCTTCCAATGCGTCAATCGAAGCTTGTCAGTATAGACATGAGCTTTAACGAAGCCCCACAAAAATAATCTAAAGGCGTTAAATCGCACGACCTAGGCGACCGGTCCAAAACATGAAATAAAGTGTTCACCGAACTTGCCACTCAATTGTTTCATTGTTTCGCGTGCTGTGTGGCATGTGGCACCGTCTTGTTTAAACCACATGTCATGCAAGTCAAGCTCTTCCATTTTGGGCAAAAAAAAGTTGGATCACCATTCACAGTTACGTTGCGATTCGCAACATCTTAAAGGTAGTACGGTCCAATGATGCCACCAGCCCATAATCCGCACCAAACAGTAACTCTTTCTGGATGCATTGGTAGCTCTTGCAATGTTCCTGGCTGATCTTCACTCCATAATTGACAATTCTGCTTATTTACGAATCCATTCAACCAAAAATGAGCTTCGTCGTTGAACACAATTTTTCAATAAAAAAATGGATCTTCCGCCAAATTTCCAAGAGCCCATTCACCAAAAATTCTGCGTTTTGGTAGGTCGTTCGACTTCAATTCTTGCACCAGCTGAACGGCGCCGAATCGATAAATGATGGTCATCACTAACACTGGCCGATACAGCTGAGATAATTTCTTCAGTTCGCACTGTAAATAAGCGTGTTGGTGATTTAATGTCCAACAATATAAATTTGTAGCGAAATTTAGTCACAATAGCCCGAATAGGGTCGATTAAACTGACCATAAAATGGAAGAAGCGCGCGATGAACTTTCTTAACAGAGCACGCATTTTGATAATAAAATTCAATGATTTGCAAGCGTTGTTCGTTTGTAAGACGATTCATAGTTAAATTATAGACCAAACTGAAGATGTTTGGCAGTGACACAAAACGCGAAACATACGTGATCTTTCAAAATCAGTATTTTTTTTAAAGAAAATAGTTAAAAAATCACCCTTTATTATTATCAACTCTCGTTTTAATTTGTCAACTGTTTGAGTGAAACAATCAACAAACTTGAAGAACTTATTCGATATCATAGGAGAGATTTAAAAAAAATAATAGTGTTTTATCAATAAATATTCAACATACAAGAAGGCAGTATGACCCCATAAATTTGACATATATTTTGACTCATTTGAATTAATTGTGCGGAAGCAAGTGGTTTGCGTCGGTAAAAATAATTTAGTGAGCATATGAGCTTTGATTTACAAAATAATTCTACTAGGTTTAGCTATGTCTATCCTTCCATATAAAACTATTAATTCGACTAATCTATTACTAAAGGTCTAGTACACAAGGCATTAAAATTGTAAAAAAAATGGGATTTTTTTTCTTCAAAAAATCACGATTTGCTTTTCCATAAGCTTGGTTATCTGTCAATATTCTTTCGTAAAGTTTCTTGTGGTTGAGATATAAAACACTTAGAGGCAGAAAAATTATTTTCTATAATCACTGAACTTACGGTTCAATTTTTCTAATAACAACGTAGCATTGATACTAATACAACTAAACGGAAACCAAATTTATGTTTAGTACTTAATTACAATTCGGCTTAACGTAATCTATAAAAAGCACAATGACGTCACAAGAAATTAAGTTCCAAATATACCAAAATAAATGTTACAACATTTTTCACAAACATTTTTATCTAAGATGTGGTAATTAATATATGAAAATATTTAATTTATGTAGCATGTAGCTCCGCATCTTGGTATATTCATCATTCCTAGATAAACACACACACACACTCACATAGTTAAACTCAATTTTTTTTTTTGATAAATTATTAAAAGTTTTCTATTTTGTTTGAATAAATTAAAAGTATAAAATTAAATAAATTTAGACTTGAAAAACATAAAGAAAATTAATTGATAAAAGTTTTACTTTACGAATATTTCCCAGCATCATTATCAACAACAACAACAATAAGGAATTAAATATACATTTTTTTACTTTTCTTAAAATGTATTTGTTGTTGTTGTCAAATATTTAGAAATATTTATAATTTTGCCGAATGTAGTTTTTAATTTTTCTTTACGTTAGAATTATTTCAAATTGACAATAACCATACTTTTAGAACATTTTCAAGCTTTGCAAAAGCCCCAACCTTAAAAATACTTGCCCCAACAACGTTGAGAGGAATTTGTCCGGTTCTAAAATTTGTGAGAGGATGATCTCTCGCTGGGATATACCTAGTATTTAATAGGGTTTTATGGCCCATATAACATTTAATAGTTTAAATAATTTATTACAGCTGGATTAAGCCAATTTTTTTGACTTATAGATTTTGATCTATTTTGTGGCAGGATTAATTAGAAATATTACTGTGAGAAATATTACAGAGTGCAATCTGATTTATTTGATTCTAAAATGCAAAACCTTTATTACGTATTTGATGTTCAAACCAGTGTTCTGTTCATCAGTGTTCTGTTTTTGACTCAAAACGGCACCGAGACTATAATCACGTCAGTTGTAAGAATAAAGGTTTTATCGAAATCAGGATAATTTAAAATTGGTGAAGTTGTAAGTTTTTGTAAGAATTTCGAAAGAGTTTTCACAGTTTTTTGTCCAATCGAATAACAAATTTTCATAGTAGACTGTTTATTGGTTCAGAGATTTCTGAAAAACTTCGTATACATTTTCTATAATAGTTCGCTAGACCCAAAAATGATTGAATTTAGCGGTTGTTTCAGAGTGTTGGATATTTAATAACGTGCTCAACTATCTCTGGGTTTGATTGTATACCTCTGTCTGATATGATATGCCCTAAATAATTGATTTCTTATCTTAGAAAATGGCACTTTGACGGTTGTAGCTTTAAACTATGATTCCGAAAAATTTCAAAAATGTCCGTTAGTTTTTTATTGTGGTCGTTCAAGTTTTTTCCGTAAATTATGACGTCATCTAAGCAGACAAAAGTTTGCCAAAAAGCATCCTGCTGAAATCGTAATGTCCATATTCTGTACTAAATGCTGTTTTATGCTGGTTATTTGGATCCATTTTAATCTGATGGTAGCCACTGGCAAAATCTAACGTTGAGAAGTATCTAGAATGACCTAACTGGTCGAATATATCTCTTATATTTGGTAGAGGAAAGGTGTCACCAATTGTGGCATCATTTAACTTCCGAAAGTCTACAACTATTCTCCACTGTTTTTTACCATTTTCACCGGCTTTTTTAGGTACTGCGAGGAGTGGAGAGTTAAATGGACTAGTGCTTTGGTAAATTTTTCCCTCTTCGAGCATTTCTTTTACTTTCTTATTGATTTCTTCTTTTAGAATTTGGGAAAGACGATACCGTTTAACGTTAATATGGGATGTGTCCGTGTATAACTGAATGAAATGGTGAACTCCTGGAATACTGACAATTTTTCGTTTTTTAAGTAAAATAGATCTGTGTAATTGGAAGGGACTTCTAGTATGGAACTACGTTCTTCAATATTTAAATCGTCGTCTAGTTTCTCGTTCATCATGTGCATGACTTCTTCACGTCGGTATAGTAGGTGTGATTGATATTAGTTTCTGGGTTACTTAGATATTGAATGTTGTAATTTTCAGCTAGTTCAATTTTAGGAGGAAAAAGAGGTATCTTTATTTTGTGACAATTTGAGTTCGTCAGCGGAATCATTATTCTATTGTTTTTGGCTGTCTTAATGCAATTTCCAATATGTAAACCAGGTTGAATTTCTTTCCAGGTTGAAAAGCAGGTAATTTCTCCATTAATTGGTTTGTAAGCTTGTATGTACATTTCTTTCCTAGGTGGAATTATCATTGTATTTCCTTTTGTTCCTATGGTCATTTCTGATGAGGTATCCGTGTCGTCATGTGATATTTTAAGTGGATTTCTAACCAAGGATCAATGTTTCACCAGGCCCTATGCCGCGTAGACCTACTTTTTTTATTTGTGTCGATTTTTACTAATATATTTATGCAATTCTGCTTGACTAGACACATCTGCGCCTGAGTCAATTAATAAATTTAACTTATGTGTTTGTTTGTTTCTGAACTCTGCAATCTGTTCTGGGGCCGAATCTCTCCCAACTCTTTCGCGGTTAATTAATAACGTCCTACCTTACGCCATCACCAGCCAAATCGAGGACGCAAGAACACAGGTTCGATTTTAAATCCATCTGCACATTGCATTGCTCCAGCCAGCCTGCACTGGCATGGACGATGGTTCGGCCCATGGATTCTGCAATCCAACAGGGGGTCATAGTTTTGTTCATCGATTTAGATTACATTTGAGAGACCTGTTTTGGATATTTACATTTTTGTAAGAGGGATGATTGTTTGAGTTTTCTTGTATAATGGTTTCGATTGTTTTATGGTTAATATTAATTTCTGGCATTTCAAAAGATGTGGTTTTAGGAGTTATTGTGTTTATTGGTTGTGTTTCTTGATTAATTCGTGGACTCAAGCATCGCTACATGTGCGTTGTTGAGTCCGTTTGAGTTTTCCGAACACGTTTGCTCGCTTTCATAACAGTGGATTTGTGCCGTTTGTATAGTTTGAGGATTTTACGGTTTGTTTAATATATTTAATCCTTGAAATGCATCAGTAAAAATATCTAAATTACTAACAGCAGGGTTTTGTGGTTGGAAACGAGTGTTTTGACTTTTTATCGGCGTTGAAACTGCTACAGGATTATTTTATGATACCGAATGTGATTGTTGTGGGTTTATTACCGAGTTATTGGAATTTTCAGCATCTTGCTGGAATCTTATAGGAAAAGGTGCTTTACTTCTATTGTGAAATTGTGGTTGTGGGTATTGTTTTTGGGTATTGAAAGAGTTGTGAGTTTACATTATTCGAATGACTGGGGAATGAATTATTTTGGTACATCTATGTTCGGCAAATTTACGATCATTAACATCTCAACTAGCATATAGGTATATGAGGTTAGTATCGAGCCGCATATTGATTAATTTGTATATAATGCCACTGGTTCGAATTGATTGCTTTAGTGTCAATCATGTCGATTAATGTGAGTTTAGTTATGGCATGTACCGTAGAATGTTGAAGACATTCATTTGTTTTAGTGTGCTAATTGACTTTGATGCGTATGCCGCAATAACCACCTAAATCATTTAAATTTTCTGTGTAAAGATAAAGATGAGCTGTCCAACTTCTTGTTATAGTTGAAATCATGCAGTTAGGTTTTATACTTTAACCTGGAGCTCGATCAAGAGTACCTTGTTTATGTTCTACTTCGAAAGCGATTTGTTATTGAAGTGGGAGAATGTTCGTTCATGGGCGTTTCTAGTAGTTCTCAAATTACTTCAGAAACGCTGTCGTATATGTGAATCATTATTTTATCATCAGTAATTCTAACTAAAGTAGCTAATTTTATTCTGAAATCAAAAGCTTGTAACTTTGATAATCATTTTGCGAGCCTGACTGTTATGTCTAACTGTTCCATCAACCAAATTAGACTCGAGTTGTCAGTAATTACTGTGAAAATATCCTTAAAGTATGGTTTAAACTTGTTAACACTCATCACAGCAGTACACATTCCAATGATGCTATAATTATTTTGCGCTCTTCTCAACTTATGCGAAATGAATGCAGTCGGGTGTTTACCTTCATCATCAGACTTTTCAAAACTAAATTCTTCTTATTTCTGTAATCGGTGCATTGCAAATGTACAAATGTACAAATGCACTTTGTACGAGTGGGATAGTTCATAGATGAGCTCACACCTTCACTGGATATATTTTTAAAAATCCTTCACCAATCACGTAACCCAGATATCTTGTCTCTCGTAAGACGAATTTACTTTTTTTCACATTTATAGTCTGATTTGCTAAGCCCAGTATTCTTAGTAAATTCAGACAGTAGTGATATATGCTCTTCAAAAGCTGCAAATACAACTAATAGATCGACGAGGTAGACGGAGACGTGATCATGAATATGATGAGGAATAATCTTGTACATGCAACGACACATCGTTTGGGCTGCGTTACACAATCTAAATGGCATGACGGTAAATTGGTAAAATAAACATTGCGGTACAGTAAAAGCAAAGTTATCCTTTGACGATGGATCAAGAGATATTTGCTAAAAAGAGTTTTTTAAGTCGATCGTATTTTATCCAGTCAATCTACTAGCCTCAAATTACGGCAGAGGATAAGCGTCCTTTACTGTAATCCACAGTTGACCATTTTTGCGGCATAGATAAACTTTTCCAATCGCCTTCTTAACTATAGTGACCGAATGCAACATAGGAGCTTGCACGTTCTCTATTTAACTCCGAGATAAAGCATACGGTTTAATTCGTGGTACATATCTTCGTATTTTATCAGATATACCGCGTGATATCTATATTTAAGGGCCACTGTGCCTCTCACGCCTATTTTGTGAGTTAGAATATTCCTTTTTCTTAGTCCAAATTATTCACATGTTGGAAACTATGCGACTATTTCTTCCAGTATTTCATATTGAGTTTTTAAAAACCTTTGCCAAGGTTCAATTGCTGGGTTTGATTTGGAATGTGAATTCTCAAAGTCTTCGTTTTTTCGCCGTAAGACACCTTAGTGACGATATGACGAAGAACGCGTTGGTGTTTCCACTCGCAGTTACCTTTTGGTACTCAAGTTCTAGTTTCTAAATTCAAAACAGAAACCGAAATACTAACTCCGCAATCCAAAAACCTCTATGTAGTATCCCCTTAATACATTAAGTTCATCTGCATATGGTCTATTATCCACATTGCTTAGTAACTTCAATTCGGCTATTATCTTCTTAATTTCTCTTCTGGTTTTGAAAATATCCCCAATATTTCTGACATCCCTTTAGTAGTTCTTTTTAGTTGATTTTTATGATATTCTTATTACCACAGAATGTGCAATCTTTAAAAAATTGCCAATTATTGCCACAGTTCCAATATATCTTCCTGATACGTGTGTTGTCTGAATTGTACGAAGATAAATTTGACCAGGAAACAGAGCACGTGGATTCGTAGTCGTTTCACGGCTCCGCAAAGCTGACATGATTAAGTACCATTGCACAGTAATCTGAACTCCCTTGAGGTTCTGTGGCGTGACGTATTGGTGCCTGATATACCAGCTCTAGAATCCGTTTGTAAACCAGATCTCACGTTTCTTAACAGCAGGTTTATCATTTTCTCGTCAGACATTTGGGTTTTAGGGGTAAAGTCATTAATGTAATATCATTGTAGAAATCCGTCTTTTAGAGCTAGTCTGATTTCAGAATCTGTTCGTCTATATTGAAATCACATTGGAAATAGCCATACTTTCAATCCTATAAAATTATCTTTCCACTGGGAAATCTCTATACTCATCGCTGACCGAGCTAGTCCATCTAAGTATTTCGAGTCGAGTATTTCTTCCAAAATAAGATTCACTACCGGAGCTATTTCATTCGTCTGTTGCAGGTTTTCGGAGGTGGCCACTAGAAGAGTGTTGTTATACAATATTGTTGACGAATGTACTTCTAATTTATCTGCCAATTCTACGGTTAAATCATTTTTTTTGTAATCATGACATTTATTGGGGTGTTTTAGGTTTTATTTTACTTCATGAACAGGAATTTTCATGAAATCCATAATCTCGTAGTTGAAGAGGAATCTCTCATATTTTTCCGCCATCTCGTTTTACAGCTCGTTTTTTGCAACTTGTCGACGTTTGCACGGTTTTTAACTTTTGTAATGGAAAAAGAGTGTAAAAAATATGTCTCAAATATGATCTGGTATACAGTGTATAAAATTTAATGCGGTACAAGTTTATATCATAGAACTACGGCTTAACCTAAGCTTTATTATATTAAAAACACACAGACACATACAAAAACACACAAACACACTAATAAACCTGAAATTGTATTCAAAAGTTTTTAACTCAAATTGGCATTTTCCATCCATTTATATGATAACATAGTGCTTTTTATGCCACATACACAACAAAATGAACATTCACAATTTTCAGTTTGTTAAGTAGATTTATCTGATGAATTATATTCCCTCAAAAAAAAAAATAAAAAAAAATAAATAAATAAAGTACAAATAAAATATACAAAGCTAAAAGCTTATTAGACAAAAGGGAAATTCAAAAAAAAAAAATCTCATTTTTCCATCGTGCGCTTCCTCATTTCAAGTATATATGTATTGTATGTCTATATATGTATATACCGTAGTGCAGAAAGCGTATATAGAAGAAGAAAAATGTTCTGTTTTGATTCAAGACATCTTACAAAAGAATTTTGTTTAAAATTACAACAGTTCTTTTATACTATATATATATATAGTTTTGTTCCGTATTCCCACTCTCACGTTGTTTTCATCTCGTTTTCTAAAGCTTTAATAATGTTCAAAAATTTGTTCTTCTCTGTAATAGCACTAGCAGATAAATAACATTGCAATGTATAGAAGAGATGAAAAGGAATACATTTTTGTAATGTAAGTATGATTGTATGCTATTTGTTGTGCTATCATGCTAGTAATTAGGAAGATCTATTTTGGTATGTAGTTTACAGAAATTGGTTCAACCTTGGACTAAATAAATAAATTTTTTAGAATGTATACCTGGACTAAATAAATTTTTGTGTTTTATTGGTTTATTATATATCTGTTACACATTCAACCTTTCTGGGGCCATTGATTTTGAGAAATAACGTAGCTACTTTCCATTAGCACGGAACTAAAATGCAATCAACCAGGTGAATAATTTCTAACAACAATTTCTAATACATTGGAACTAGGGTCTTCATTAACTTTCTATATGCGATCAACATCAACTATCCATTAGGTGATTTCTATTTAAAAAAAGTGCTACAAACAGCTGTATTGAGCTATTAACGTTTCATTGTGCGATCACTGTTTTTTAGGTCTGTGATAACACCACATCAAAGGGTTATTTTATCACGATTGGAGCTTTGTGCTGCGTTATGATTAGCATAACTGATATTATAAGCTTGACCCACTGTGGACTTTTTCATTAGTGATACTAAATTTTGCTGTACAGATTAAACCATGGTGCTCCATTGGTTAAAGGTTTCACCATCAGCATTTAATACATTCGTAGTCAATAGAGTTTCGGTGGTACAGAAAGTGACTGACACTAAATATTGATGGAATATAAAATCAATTGTGGCTAATCGCAAACTCCTATGGTGGAATGAACAGCGGGCTAAGCTGTCTAAGAGGGTAATAACTGTGGTAATATCGATGATATAGCTACAGCTGCTCGACTCCATAAAGTTCTAGCTAAGGATCAGCCGAACGAAATTGGGCTTCTTCTCAAATCTGATGGTAATTATATGTCAGGTCACAAAGAGTCACTCGAAACCCTGCTTCAGGTTAAGTTTTCGGGCTGCTCTGTTTGCGACACAAATACAATTACTAACTCCAAATTTGGTACACATATAGGTGCATATGTGGGTTGGGTTAATAATTTATCCGGTAGGCTTTTTATTCCGAAAAAAAGTCAAATGGGCCATTAACTCCTTTAAGCTGTTCAGAAGCTTGGAATTAATGACCAATCTAGTAGCCATATTGAGAATTAGCTTTAGTTTGGGTCACATACCACAGGCTTGGTGCCAAGTCAATTTAAATTTTTATCCCAAATCTTGGGAATCGGCCAAGTGAACTCCCTAAGTCATCGTTTATTCTCAAAACTATGTAACAACTGGTAGATTTTCATATCAGGGACTTGGTAACTGTAAACAGACTTCTGAATCCTAATCAATTGGCCTACAAAAAAGGCAAATCTACAGAGGGAGACATCTACTTGTCACCAAGGTTGAAGCGGCCTACCACTCGAAAAAAATTGTTCTGTGCGTTGTTTTGGATATTGAGGGAGCTTTTGGTAATATTGGATAAGACTCAATTACTGAACTCAATTACGAGAACTCAATTGATGCAATTAGGGAAAAGAATCAAATGCGGTCGATCTGGTTATCATAGTCTCTGGCGGGCATGAATGTATACGATGTATGCCAGCATGCAACATACCTTGCTTGTTATTTCAAATTGGTGCACTAAAGAGAGCCGTTCGATTGACCCTAGCAGAACTGTCCTGGTGCTTTTACCAAAAAACGTAAATTGAACCTTAGTTCAATTAGTTTAAATGATATCACTATCGAATACTCCAATGAAGTTAAATATCTGGGTGTTGTCCTAGATAAGAAACTAAATTGGAACTCTCATATTAACTCAATTAGTGAACGCGCGGTTAGAACGCCTATCAGCGTATGTTTGGCAGGACTTGAGACATTAGCTCAAAAATGATTTACTGGATGTACATCATGATAGTGCGAGGTCAATTGTCAAGCTGACTTGATTGTAGAGGCTAACATGTCTCACAGGCACTATGCACACCTGTCCTACGATGGAAATGGAAGCCCTCATAGGACTTACTCTATTTCATATCTACGTCAAAAAATCAGCTACTTTTTGTGCTAGATTACAGCTAGTGAATCAATATAATCATGATGTCAGCAATGAGTCACCTGGGACATTTTGAATGACCCTTCAGACTTAGATTTGTTCCTTAGAGTCCCGAACGTGATGGCCAAAGAACTCTGCTTTGGCAGAAATTTCCTAGTAACAGTCCTTGATAGGACAGACTGGGATACTGGTGGATCTACTATTGAATCTACTAGCCTAGTTTAGTTTCCGGATGGATCAAAAATGGATAGTGGAGTCAGCAATGGTGTCTTTGGGCCCAACCACCAAATTTTGAAATCACTGGGATCTTATCGCAGTATTTTTCTCGCCGAAATTCACGCCAACAAAATCTGCGCCTTAACTATTATGGCCTTAAAATCACTTTAACTACAAGCAGCACTAAAACCACTGGCTTCTAATTGCATGAATTCTAAGTCGGTTAAAAGTTGTTATAAATTGTAACAATCTCTCTTGCCATAACAAAGTAAGGTTGTGGTGGGTACCTGGTCACAAGGCATCACTGGAAATGATATAGCCGACGAGATTACACGGGCAGGCTCATCGACAACATTCATTGGCCCTGAGCCTTTCTGTAGTATCCCGTGGGCCATTGCAGCCTACACAATCAGTAAATGACAAGCCAAATCTCTGATCAGACCATTTTAACATAAGGATTTGGCGGTAAATTTTAGTTAAGGAAATATGAGGAACTTTTTGTAAATATGAGGTCACTGTAATCTGAGATATCATTTGAATAACATGAACATGTCCACAGATATGGAGTGCCGACTCTGTTTGGAAGAGATAGAAACTGCAAAGTATATTATGTGAGTGTATTGCTCTGTGTACACTTAGGTGGCTTTATTCTGAACAGAGTAAATTGGCTTCTGCAAACAGCATTCTCGCTCTTTATTAGAAAGGTGCAGAAAAGCTTTTGGACTAATAAGCCCAAAAGCACAAAAAATCTTTTAGGTCGTATAGTGCGGGCCGTTTGGGCAGGAGAATTAAAAAAATCGAATCAAAATAAAATCCGGCAAATATTGTCTCTCGGGCATGATGTCGGTGAAATTGATGAATTATGATCTATGGTTCTCAGGACCTATCACTGAAAGTTTTCCAGTCCACGTAAGTTCCATAGTTGAACTCAAACATATCAAAGTGACTTATCCAGGTCGGTCGGAGACTGCAATTTTTCATTCATCACAAAACATTCTCTCTCTTATCCGTTCACAAATACTTTGCTTATTTATCTCCACGGAAAATATGTACATATTAGTGTGCTAGGTTTATGACAGAACTTACTTCAGTTGCTGATGGTATGGCAGCTTTTTAAAATTAGAAGATAAAGAAGAGCAATCCGGCTTTTTGGCTCATTTCGAAATCCCTACTGACAGTTGAGGAAATACTCGGGTTTAAATTTGTTGGTAGGCCCTAATGGAGCTTCCAAAATAAGAAAAACATTGGTTTTCAGGCCATCCCCAATATTATCATCTAGGCACAATAACGCGTCGTCGATTTAATCCAATTTTTTATTTTTTATTTTGTTTACAATCTTTTTTGGGGCCGGAGCTTTCTCAACTCTTTTGCGATTAATTTAACGTCCTACTGTACGCTGTTGCCAGCCAAATCGAGGATGCACGAATATTGATAAAATTCCATTTCATCCTTATTTTTCTTTTAAAGATATCTTTAGATTTATAATTATATTAACTTGTTCACTTTAAATATCCATCAGCACATTGCATTGCTCCAGCTGGCAAGAACGGTGGCTCGGCCCATGGATTCTGCACTCCAACAGGTGATCATGGTTGTGTATATTGTCATCACCGATCGTAATCAAGTGATGAAAAATTCCTTTTTCAACCTCTCCATGGCGATTCGAGCCCAATACCTCCCGACCCAAATACACCAGCTTAAACCACTGTGCCACTTGCTCGTTTAATTTTTTTTAATGGTATAGGTGAAGTGGTATTCTTCCATGGTCGAACTTGGATCAACAGGATATCGCCTTCTTATTCAATTGGAACCTAAGTTCTAATTTCGTCCTTCCTATTCGTGCGGCTTTACAAGTTTTTTTTCTAGGCTTATTTGAAAAATAATTCGTTGCTGATTTAAGAAATGCAAGAGGAGTCCCATAATTACATGCTTATGATCATACATTACGGTGATTCAAATAAACGTCACTTACTTTCGGGTGCATCTATGGTCCTAATATTGATAAAATTTGTTATAAATCTTTTGTAAATATATTTTACAGATCGCCGTAATAAACAAACATCGAAGTTGAGATGTATATTGTATTTTAGCCGCTTATCCGGATTATCACCACTTGACTGTTGGACACCATTGTACTGCCTAACATCGGGGAATAATTCTTGTCTTGTCGAAACTGTTGATATACACTCACATTTAGAGCCATCGTTATTAGCATCGGGAATCGTTGCCAATATAATTTGATCTATGTACTCTGTGCTGGTGAATATATCGTTTGCTCTTTAAGTTATTAAGAATGCGCGTGAGGTAATCCTAACAATTCATTGATGGAAACGACATTGGATTATAATTTGGGCTGTGAATATTTATATTAATAAATAGTGCTTGTTGGAAGGATGTTGCATTCAAATTTCTGCAGCACGTGTGCTCTCAACAACGTAAAGTTGGGCATATTACAAAAACTGACCGGTTAAAGGTTACAGATGGCTTTTAATATGAAAAATTTGACCATTTATTTTGAACAGATATGGTCCTCCTCCACGAAAGATTACCATTTCTGCTTCCAACGCAGTTGGGTGAACAAATATTTTTACAAAATTGTCTAAAGTCGTAATGTTTGGAATTTGAATAAAGGTCTCTGAAGAATTAAGGATACTTTGTAATATTTCTCTGCCTTTTCGGTAGCAACTTGGCATCCGAAAGACAGTCGGAAAATGCCATCAATTGAAAAAAATCTAAATCAAATTAACCTACCCTAAAAATGCAATTTTGTATGGAAAATGCAAAATTTGTGTCCGCGGACGTGTTAAAGCCTTACAAAGCCACATTTTAAAGAAATCAGTTACCGATTATAATCTTTTTATTTTATACTTTATTCAAGACATTTTCGAAAACGTTTTACAATATGATATCGTTTAAAATCAAGTTTTAAACAAACCAATTCAAGCACATAATTTAAACAAATTAGTTATACGTTTTAATCAATTTTTCACAAAAAAATTAATTAAATCTGCACAGACCAATTTATTTTCATTAAAATCGCACAAAAGTGACAAACAAACAACCAAACATAAAAAAATAAAATAATTATCTCAAATATTTTAAAATTTCCGTCGTTTGACAAATGGAAGCCAACACAAAAATAACCATTTATCTTAAAAAGATTAATTAAGATAAATTTTTTTTTTTTTTTTTAGAAATATATAGACAAGTATATGATTGTGCTTTACACAAAAAAAAGCTTTTCCTATTTATTCGAAAATAAAATCAAACCTATAAATTCTGTTTCTGCTGTTCCATCTGCTGTTTCTCGAAATTCGTATATATAGAAAATATCATAGAATTATCATTTTCATCTCCTCTTGAGTTTTTTTTTGTTAAAGAATACCATAAGATTTATTGTTAATTGGAACGAAATAGAAGAAAAGCAAGCATTTTTTTTTTACAGATTTTTATCAATAATATAAGTTTTGTTTAAATATTTTTATTTATTTTTTGCTCAATATTTCATTATTTTGTTTTTTATTTTATTTATAATCAAAATATCTTTACATAAAAATAGAAAAGTTTTTAGGTAGTTAGACAAAAAAAAAATTCTATATTACACAATGTCAATCCAAACGACAATTATTTTGGTTTGATAAAGTTTATCATATAGAAATCATAATTTTGTTCATTTTGTGAATTCTTTAAAAACAAAAAAGAATATCTTTAAGGATTCTCTGGAGACAGCAAGTAAATTAAATTACAATAATTGACATTTGTATGTGTGTAGATTTACGGTTCAAGTGAGTAGTAAAAATAGTAATCAGGTTAAAAAGCGATGGTTGGCACCTAACTTATTAACAATCTCTTCTTTTTGAGTAAATTACTAGGCTACAGTATATTTGTTTTACTCAAAACTTCAACTTCTAGCTCGTTTAATGGCATGTACCAGGCACCTGTGGTTGAGCTCTTCCATTCCTCGTTAAAGAATTCTAAATTTTTGATTTTTTTTTTTTTTTTTTTTTTTATATTTCTCGTAACCAATAATAATAATATACAGACTTTTATAAAATAACAACAAAAAAAAAAAAAAAAAAATTGGTTATGAAGATAGGTTATTCTGTGCCAACAAGCAGTAGCGAATAACCGTATACAATATAAAATATAATAAAAATAATAATAACAATAGAATAATTTATAAATAAAATATAACAATAAAAGTTAAATATAAAAAAAAAATTAAAAATCAAAAAATTAAAAATTAATTCAACAATTTTTTTAATTTTTCCTTTTTTTTTTCTTTATAAGTTTTTTCCTAATAAATAACTTTCCAAACAATAATTAAAAATAATAATATTAACTAATTTGCAAACAAAAAATTGATATCACTAGTATTAAATAGCCAATCTTTAATAAACTTTATGAGTTGTTTGTGATTTAAATGAGCACGCAATGATTGAGGTAACCGGTTAAAGAATGAGGGAGCTGAAACAAGAAAATACATACGAAAAGCCTCAGTATTAAAGTGAGGAACTTTAAAAAAGTTTCTATGATTACTACGAACATCGTAAATTGAACTAACTTTCAGAAGACGGTGCCCACTTCTGGAAAAAAACAACTTTAAAACTTTATAAACATAAAGGTGTTGTAAAGGTAAAATTTTAGCACTCACAAATATTGGCCAAGAATGGTCAGTACGTTTCTTAAAGTACATCACACGAACAATGTATTTTTGCAAAATATTTAATGGCTGAAAAGTATTCATGTAAACACCATCCCAACATGGTAAACCATAAACAAGCCTGGATTCAACACATGCATGATAAAAATTACGTAAAACTGAAAGCGGACAAAATGATCGCAATAAATACATGGCCCGCAATGAACTATTTATTTGCTCTTTTAACTTTTGATAATGCGGTTTCCATTTTAAATTAGTGTCCAAATGCAACCCAAGATACTTAAACTGATAAACGTGGTCAATTTTAATGCAAATATGACTACAGTTTACTAAATTACAATTTTGAGCATGAAAAACAATTTCAGGTACATAACTCAAATATGGATCACCAACTAATCTAAAAAACATGATTTTAGTTTTTTCACTTAAAATAAGGGAATGATGGTCAAACCATGATCGCAAAAGCTTCATATCACCATTTATGTCATTAGAAATTTCAGAATGACTAGAACCAGAATAAGTAAGTGCCATATCATCAGCAAAAGCAATAATTTTACCTTTCAAACCTAATCTAAATATAGAATTAATATAAATTAAAAATAACAGTGGTCCAAGCACGGACCCTTGGGGGACACCGAATTTAGCTTTAAAAGGCAAACTAAAACAGTTTGCAATTTTCACCTTATATAATCTATCGCTAAGATATGATTTAAACCATTTGTGTGGTATACCCCTAAAACCGCAGAAATTAAGTTTATCTAATAGTAAATTGTGATCCACCATATCAAAGGCCCGTTTTATATCAATGAAAACCGACCCAACAAATTTTTTACCTTTTATATTAACATGTAATCTATTTAAAAATTCAATAAGTGCGAGTTCGGTATTTTTTCCTGATCTAAATCCATACTGGAAATTACTAAGAAAATTATGTTTAGACAGAAACGAATCAATACGCAATTTAAGAGCTTTTTCCATTATTTTTAATATTGTCGGTTGTAAGGAAATTGGCCGATAATTATCCTTTAGCAATTTGTCACCTTTCTTAAATAACGGTATTACAACAGCAGTTTTTAACACTTCCGGAACTACACCATAAAAAAAACTTTGATTTATAAAATGTACAAATATCGGAACTAAAACTTCTTTATTAAGTTTCAAGACATTAGAACTCATGCCAAGTATGTCAATACTGTTACTAGGTTTCAGATTATTAATTATGCCAAGAATTTCACTAGCATCCACTGGGTTTATAAAAAAATTTTCCGAAATAATTCTATCATTATCGTTAAATGATGTTCCACTATTACATGACAAATTATACACTTTCCTTAAATCGCATACAATATTGGAAAAGTATAGTCCAAAATCATTGGAAATAGTTTCGGAATCAGTCAGAATTACAGAATCGCAAGTGGAAATTTTAAAAATGTCGTTTACAGTACTACCACCTAAAATTTGATTTACAACACGCCAAGTTTTTTTGCTGTCATTCCCACATTGCTGAAATTTATTTTGGTAAAAAGTGTGTTTGTCCGAAATTACCATATTATCAATTTTTTTGCATAACTTATTATAGTATTTATATAAATTTGTGTTGGCTGGATGCTTCCTACATTTACGCGCAATTTTCTTTTTTCTAGCCATTAAGTTGATCAATGGAAATGAAATCCAAGGTTTCAGTTTAATACTTGAATTAATTTTCTTAGAACTTACTACACATGGATCAGATAACGATTTAAACATAGTAATAAACTGTGTCAAAATAGATGACGGCTCAGTTTCAAAAAACAAGCTAGAAAAATTATACACAGCCATTTTATTAGATAATTCCAAATGATTTAATTTCTTAAAGTTATTCATCACAGCATTTTTAATTGCAATATCACAATTTTCCAGAACTCCACAAATTAAATGATGATCAGAAATCATAAAATTATGTAACGACGCAGTGATTTTACATGAACGTGTGTACCGCACAAAACAATGGTCAATGCAAGTCGACGAAACTCTAGTAACCCTAGTTGGAGAATTAATTAACGATTGCAGGCCATTAGATGACATTAAAAATAAATATTCATCACTGATTGGATTAAAATTAAGAATATCAATATTTAAATCACCCAAAATAATTAAATTTTTATTCTTAATTTTTTCAATGAACACCGAGAATTCGTTAACAAAATTTGAAATCGGAACAAACTGAAACCGAACTGTAATTCCCATTACAACAACCAAAACTAGAATAATGGGGAATATTATAAAAACTAAGTTCATAATCATAAATCCAAACTTCAGACAGAAATATAATTACTGGAAATTCATTAAAGCCATGTAAATTGGACAAAAACCTATCAAAGTTCTCACGCATACTACGAATGTTTTGATGGACAAATTTAAACTTAGTGATATTATTTGTAATAGAATCAACTATAGCAAAAAACTAATATAAACAAAAATGCAAAAATTATTAAAATAATTGTTTGGAAACATTAATAAACAGTAAAAAATTATTACATAATTTAAAAAATTCAATAAATACATTTCAGTAGAAATGTAAACATTGTATGTATCAAATGTATAAAATATAGAAAGGTAGTGAGATTTAGAGTTAAAAACAAAATTACATTTGTAAGGTTTTAATACCAAACTTACAAAAAAAAAAATAAAAACATCGAAATATGAAATGTCAAATTTATAATAACAAAAATAAAAATAATTAACAAAAAAAAAATACAAAAGATTGAACTCAAAGATAAGTATAATATAAGTATAATATAAATATGATTTGATTAATTTATTTATCTTGAGATAATGATGATTTACTTGTAGATGATGATTGAAAAACACAGTCCAAACCGGAGTCTGGTACATCAACACTCTGATTGATTGGATAATGGATACGTTTGAGGTGAACAATGTCATTAAGTGACCATATACGATAAGCAATCGAATCAGCTGATTTACGTAGGTATATTTGACCCAGTTTACACCATAAATATTTATAATGAAAATTTGTTTTTAAAATTTTAGCTTCGTGATATAACTGAGATTGGAAAGCTGTCAAATGGTGCATAACGTAAATACGTTGTTTTGGATGATTTTCTGGCAGGAACACATCAAGATCACTAGTGTAAAGCGTTTTCTTTTTACGCATTTCTATTAATATATTTTGTTTCAGCCCAGCTGAGATTAATTTTACATTAAAAAAATCAAGTAAAAAAGGTTTAATTGACTTATTGCTATTTGGTTTAATATTCTTATGAATAGGTTCAATAGACATAATGTCATCACCTTGGATTTCAACACCAATTTTTGAAATTGTATTAATAATTACCCCTTTGATGTCACCATGCTTTAATGGCAATCCACTGATGATAATGCTGTTAGCATTTTGCTGCTGCTTAGGTAAATCAGCTACAGCATCTAACAAATTTAACCTAGATGATTGTTTGCATGCCTCTTCCTCCAAAATTTTAACTTTTGCCATCAGTGAAGAATTATCCGAGATCAACGAAGTTATAAGTGTTTTCATTACCTCAAATGCAGCCAGTTTCTTTTCTAACAATTTAAGTTGGATCATAATGTCAGATTGCTTAACATGTCGTTTGCTGGATCCGGTGAATCATCATCGCCTTCAATAATAGACACGTTCCAATTTGCCCGACACACTTCGCACAACCAATTTGCTGAACAATTTTTGATGCCTTGAAAAAGATCATCGGATATTTGAGCGCACTTCACATGAAAAAGATTTCCACATGAGCCTCCACATTTAATTCCCGGATATCTCCCTTTTGTGATATTGCCGGAGCACAATCTACAGGTCGAAGCCATAATCCTCAAAAATAAATTGTGAAACACACACAAATTGGCGGGAAAATATATTAGAATGTCAAACCACAAAATAAATGACACTGCACTATTTATTATTTGTTTTATAAAAAAAATTAAAACTTTATATAAAAAGAACGAATTAATTAATCAAATAATATAATTTATTATTATTATTATTATTTTTTTATTAATTTTAATATTATTTTTATTTTTATATGAACTTAGATTTATACTTTAATTTTATTATTATTTTGTATCTAAATTTTTCCTTTTTTTGTCAACTTATCGCTTTGATAAACAGAACAGAAATGACTATGTTATTCTTAGAAATTCACCACAGTATTATTGGCTTGTCGTAGAAGGTGACTAAACAAAGGTTGAATCACTGGGATGACTATCCGCATCCTTAAAAAACTTCACTGTCATAAAAATCAACGACAATATAGGTCACAGGTAGAAAGGCTGTTTTGAATTTCATAAGTGTAAACTACGTGTACGCAACAAACAAAATAACAAACAAAACGACTACTCGTCAATTTTTTTCCCGCTGTAATTAATAAATAAATAATTTTACAAATTTTCAATATTAATATTGATTTGTTTGAGTTAATTTTTAAGTATATTTTTAAGTATATAGTATATTCTGACCGTTGTGTTTTTTGTTCATATACGTGTATATATAAACTTATTTAGTTAGGGTGATAATTATATTTTGTGCAGCGTTGTGGTGTTCTGGTAGTGCTTACTAAAACTATAGTATGGAGTGTGGATTGTGTGTGTTACCGGTCAATATTGACAAAATATCGTGCGCTGGATTTTGTGACCGTTCTTTTCATTATGGATGCGCGAACATTGATCGAGTGGTATCTGGTCATTGTCTAAAGTGTTCCAATATTATGTGGTTTTGTGATGATTGTAAAGACCTGTTACTAAACAGATCTTTCCGAAAATGTGTAATGTATGGCAAATCTTTGAATTGGATGACAAAAGTGAAATTGTGACTAATAGGAAACTTATTGAGGAGCTAAAGGAAGCGATCGCAGCTAGCTGCAAAAATTCTTCGAAGGTTAAACCATTGGTCCTAGCCCCTATTGTACCGGCAAATTTAACATATGTTCCTGGTGGATTATCGGATGTGGCTAAAAACTCCAGTAGTGATATTAGGTATTCCCAATCTAGACGGCTGAAATTAATTTGCGGTACCAAAGTTGTTCCTGCAAATCCTGGGATTAAACCAGTCGCACCAAAATTTTGGTTACATCTTACCAGATATGACCCTTCAACTCAAGAGGGTGATATTTTGAAAATGGCGTATAGTTGCTTAAATACTCAGTGTTGTAAAGTCATTAAAATAATTCCAAAAAGTGCCAGTTTGCAAGAGTTGGAATGCATTTGCTTAAAATTAGGCATTAATAATAGATTGCGGGAATTGGCACTAAACCCTCAGACCTGGCCTACTGATATTTTTATTCGTCATATTCAACATATTTTTGGGCGGCAGGGCCTTCACGAGTAAAATTGCGGTTGGCGAACACAACTTCAGATTAAGAAGAGTTAATTTTAAGAACTCTATTGCAGGTGATAACGTGCAGGTAGATATCGAATATTCTATGACTATACAGAATGTTCGAATGTTCTGTGTATTCCGAACATTTTGATGAGATATCCGTTTTGTTACATGAGCATCGTTTTGATTTTCTTGATTTGACTAAAACTCTGGTTAATAGTAAAATTACAAGCAAGTCGCTTTCTATTAATAATTACCTATTTCTTAGATACTTTCGGTAAAGTGGAAGTTTTAGCTTGTGAATTATCAGGCTTGTTTTGCAAAAATTCTAATTTTGTTCATTTACAACCCACCTCCCGCGGTTAATGTTGATATTCATAATTTTGATTTAATATTTTCTCAGTACTTGGCTAATTATGAAAAAGTTATTTTACTTGATGATTTCAATCACAATATGGTAATTAGCAATCAATGGTATTTCTAGCACCACTGGTGTTTCAGTCATTGGATTTTCTGCTAATGATATATTGAATGAAATTTGTAAATTTTGTGATTCTGTGAGAGTTCTTCCATTATCAGATACACAATTTAATAGTTCCTCTGCAGATAATTCCTTTATATTTGATTGTGTCGATGAATTTATGGTGAAGGAAGTCATTTTTTCAATTAAATCAGAATCTTTTGGATATGATATGATTAATTTTCGAATACTCAAGCTATTTATAGATTTTTTTCTGCCACACATTACGTCTATCGTAAACCAGCGTTTGACAAAATCCGTTTTCCTGAATTTATGGAAGGTGGCTTCCATCATTTCTTTCCCTAAAAAATATGTCGTCTTGGACATTAGTGATATTCGCCCCATCAGCATATTGCCAGCTCTTTCTAAGGTTTTGGAAAAAATTATTCAAATGCAGATTCAGGAGCTTTTGACTTTCTATGTAAATTTCAGTCAGGTTTTAAACCAAGTCATAGTACTACAACAGCAATAGTACATATATTATTGATGATCTTTCCAGTATGTTAGACAAGCAGAATTCGTTTGCTATTCTGGTTTTGTTGGATTTTTCAAAGACTTTTGATAGTATTAATCATACACAGTTGCTTCAAAAGCTTTTTTTATACTAAACATTTTATAATTCTGCTATTAACTTAATATATTTTTATTTGAGTCATCGTACGCAGTTCGTTAAGTATGGTGATGATTTTTTATGCTTTTCTGAAGTGGTGACTGGAGTGTCCCAAAGTTCTGTTTTGGGTTCATTGCTCTTTTCTGTTTATATTAACGATTTACCTTCGCATATGCAATATTGTCATTTTCATTTTTATGCTGATGATTTGCAGCTATATATTGGTGGAAATTTTTCAAATTTTAATGATATCATAATGAATATTAATTGTGATCTGAAAAGTATTTTTTTATTGGCTAAGAACAACTCGCTGTTGTTAAATCTAATTAAAAGTAAAGCATTATTGCTTTCAAGAAATACTTTTCCTAATATTTTCTTGGATGATAAAATCATTGCTTTCATCCCAAATGTTAATAATTTAAGGCTCATAATGAATTCAAAATTATCTTGGAGTGAACATGTGAGTTCTTTGTCCCAGCGGGTATATATTAAGAGATGACATCGACGTCACTGGATGGTAAATCGCAAAATGGATGGAAATTCAATTTGTTTACTACTTCTACTGCCCTCAACATATTATATACAAGTTTTTAAGCATAATAAATGCCAAGAATCTTTTTTGACCTCAACCTTTTCGGAAACAGATTGGAATAGGCCCTGCATGATCAACCCCTATTTCTCAAAGTGATCGGATTTATAGTTTACTTATAAGTTTCCAGATAGGTTACCCATCAATTTGAAATTTGCCTTAGTAAAGTATACGGTAACTCATAGTTTTCAAGCCAGTCTAGTTTTCAAGCTAGAGTTTGTTTCTAGCTAAATATTCCCTAAACTTTCTCGAACCTCATTTGGCCTGTATATTTTGTTAAAACCGTAGCTATACGCCACCAATTGTTTAAGCTTAGTAACGATAATAAGAAAAGCTATCCAAGAGGTTCAAAAAGAAATCTGGCTTCTCATACTACCATCCGTTTTATAAATGAGCTACGATTTGGTAGCTCTAATGAACAAGCGCACTTACTTGATGCTTACATTTAATAAAAAGGATAAAGTTTTATAATGTTTTTAACATCAAAGCTATTATCCGTATAAGAGAGTTAAAATAAAATATCTCAAAAAGAACAGAATACTAATTACCTTAATGAAAAAAGGCAAGGTTTCAACCAACCACACCCAGAAATGTTACGAACTGGAGCCTATAGATACGTGAAAAATTATGAGAAATAATTTTTGTGTAAATCAAATAGAAATAACCAGGGCAATATCCTGCAAAATAAAGAAGATGTGAAGTAGTCAAAAAACTTCAAAGAGTAAGAAGTAAAATATTTGTACCAATTTCTTCAAAACACTGAGGTTACAAGGCAGAAATCAAATAAAACCCAAATGTATAATAAAAACCATTAATCATAGGGACAAAGAGAAAAAGTCACTCTTGTGTGAAATAATTGAGTAGAACGGACTTGCGCAGTATGTTCTATTTTCCTTAATTTTTTTAAATTATCGAAGAGCCAATTGACAGTAAAACCATTTATTCAACTATATACTTGCGATTATGAATTTGTCTCTGATATTAATTCAAGAGGAACTGCTATAGAGGAGGATCAGTAATAGAAAGAGAGAATATTACCTTTTCCAGGAAATAAATGAAAAGCATATCAACTTGCTAGTATTGCTAAATTTTAAAAACCATTCTTGAACAGGTACTCCGAAAAAGGTTTAAATAAACAACGCAGCCAAAAGACTTAAACATATCCTACTTTAATAAAAAAATACAAAAAAAGTTATTATGATCCCTAAACCATGCAAACCGGCAAACGAAAAAAATCGTATAGTAAGAAAATTTGCTGGAGGACATAATCAAAATAAATTGCACCGAAATGAACGAATGATACTTTGTTTTCAAAACAAAGTGCTGCGTGGCATTGTCAGTGCACCATGGTATTTCAGCAAAGAAATGCAAACTTATGAAAACAAACTACCTTTGTCATAGACAACATAATGGAATAAGCTTAACTTGCAAACGAAATAACATGATAATCGTTGTCGTCATCTCATTTTGAATCCATTTTGTTGATTGAACCTAAATATTCGAGGTTGACACTTGCTCTATTCTTCATGTTAAATAAACAATTTTAACTGCATTTTCAGTTGCATATTGTAAAACATCTCATTTACAAGCGTAATGAGGACATTGCAATCTTTTTTCAGTAACCGAAAGTTTTGGAGCTTTCCAAAAAATATTTCGATAATTGGGCAGGTAATTCAGAATGTGAAATCAAGATAAATTAAAAATTTCCTCTGAAGTAAATTAATTACGTTAATTTTGCTGAAAGTTCTTTTCAAAACGTAAACAATTCTAGTAGTTCATGTTCGTGAACGTCAGTACTTGTGATCGACCTCCCAGAGTCCCAACAGGGTCTTAATTTCTATTCACATTTCTCGTAGCCTAAAATACGAATGCCTATATTTGTTTTAATAAATTGTTGTCGATAATTGCCCGAACTCCTGAATTAAATGTATTTGGATTTTGGGCTAAGAAATATCTTTGAGAAACAAAAAACATCCACTGAAGCACCATTAAAAATTTGACTAATTTTGAATCTCATTAATATTAATTAAAAGGCTCTGAACATTTTAACTAATAGCTATATTATATTAGCTAATAGCTAAAATAAATTCTAATTATTATTAAGTAAATTCGGCCTATTTTTGATCAACTGCTGGTCAGATTTTAGTTTTTGAATCTATTGTGCCCTTATTTTTCTAGCGAATTTTAATAAATTAAAATAAAATTATTTTTTATTCACTCAAAATGAATTCATTTGTCATTATATTATAAAGCGAAATACAAAAAATGTATTTTCCATATAAAAACTGGGAAGTTCCTAAGGAATGAAATTTCAGAAAATCAAAGGTGGAACCCAATATAATTGTTGAGTACTTATTAGTGCATGTCGGAAAATATGCTGTCGATATTTGCTGTTGCAATAATTTTTGATGGTGTTGTTGGTTTGAATTAAGTTTTGATATGATATTCTAGCAAGCATTGCCAACATGTTGGTTGTAACAACAAAGTTAAAAGATTTTTTTTTCGGTTAACCTTATTTCCATATAGGGTGGGTATTTTTTCATTTTGTTACTTTAACTCAGTATAAAATATCCGTATTTTCATGTAACATTTTACTGTGTCCGATTGTATAGCTGGTGTTAGTGTTGTATAAGCAAATAATTTGTTTAGTTTTGCGAGAAACACTTCGGAAGTGACTAAGATTCCCTTGACCAAATTTATCAAAATAAATGCCTGGATGGGAAGTAAACCATGTTATGTTGATTTTTCCTCTTGTTAGTGCTGCTTTATGTCCCATCATGCAGATTAAAGTAGCGGCTAAATTGGCTATTTGCTCTCATCGTTGGTTCAGGTTGCATTGGATGTTTTTGTTTCGAAGTATCTGTAGCAGGTGATGCTTGCCTTGCTGCTATGGTGTTGTTATTAGCTTTTGGCAGACCCAATTCTTCCAACTGGTTTTTATCCTCAATTGGAAACAATCCTCTATTATTTTACTCTATTTATTTACTGCTTTTACAGCTCCATTACCGTTTTCAGCAATCCTCAATTATTGCTTTTTATGGTAACAACTATAACTGACCCATCGTCGCCATTATATAGACCTTTCGAACTCTTCCTAAGGGTAGTTTTCATGGACATATGGTATCATCCTTAAAAAGGATTAGTTCCTCTTTTGATATATAAAAGCTTGTCTTTTAGTTTATTTGCTTCGGTTTTGTAGTAATCACATATATGTGATTTGGGAACCCAAATTTTCGAATGCCCTTGAAATATTTTTTGCAGAAGCTTCCATCGTGTAAAATATGTAATATTAAAAATGCTCGGTTCTGGTATTTTTTTAAAAGGTTAACCTCTCAAAAATGTCTGGAAGTTAAAGTTTTATAATGTAAAATTATTTTGATCAGATGTTACTAAAAGTAGCGGTCACGAATTTAGGCATGCTTTAATTTGGCAAACTATACCTTAGTCATTTCTTCAAACGCTTTTCCCCAGTTATCCTGTGCAAATAGTGTTTGATGGATTTAACTACTGAATTCTAAAGGCCGCCCATATGTGAAGTTCTTGGTTGTTTATAATGCCATTGTATACCATCCCTTCTCAGCTCTAATAGTTGTTTTACGGCAAATGTGAACTCATTGCGCATGTACTTTTAAGCTGATTGAAATTAGAACCAAAGTCACTATAAAGGTCCTTGCAAAACCCTCGAAATGCTGTGAATCGTTTGAATGCTGCTATAAAACCCACTGTTGTCAAATTACTTACTACTTCTATGAATAGCTTTAACCGCATGACCATATAGTTGAGATTCATTTTGAGATTCTAGTTGGTTGTTTATTATTTTGAATGTTACCTATAATAGTTTCAATGCTAAAATTTGGCTCTCATGGAGTTCCTTAGCTGTTCTTATTATTTAAGGACATAATAATAATAAACAGTATTTGGTTTTTACAGGCCATTCTTGGTTTGTACCGCATCAGATTCTGGCTGCATCGGATTTGGTTCCTAGCTTGTTCTTCGTATTGTTTTAGACAACCCGAAGAAGACAAGCCATTCTCTACCCCATGTCCATAAACCTTATACCCATAGCATGGTAATATTTGCTTTTACGATAACAGGAATTATATTTTCAATAATAAAATGAGAATCATAACAACTTAGGTTATGAAAGACCTAAGCCCTTTAAATTGCAAGCTTTATGTGCAGCCTCTCTAAACTTACCTGTAAAATGGCAGTGATCATAAACCCGCTTATCTGAGTTAAACAATTTAGATGTGTTTACTCTCAGTTAAAAGTGCTTTAGTATCCAATGATTTGATTTTGTATTGAAATATGTCCTCTATAGGATCCTAAATGATACCTAATTAAAGTTTTAATTTTTTAATTTCTAATTTCTTTCATTTTTCCAATTTCTGTTGTATGGGTGCTTACTTCCCTATGTTCCTTTTGAATGGTTTTAAGTATATTTTGGATGTTGCTACCCCATTTCATTAGACTAAAACTTCCTTGCTTTAATATCATCGTTAATTGTGGTTACATTAATATGGCTTGTTCTATCGTATTCGCACGCGATAATATATCATCGACATAAAAATCTTCAATGAGCACCTTTTATGCTGCAGAGTACCAATATTCATGAAAAACTCTAGCTTCCCAATATATTGGTGCCGCAGATCCTCATTTTGATAAAAATGATTTCCTCATTTTTATCTTATAAGTTCTTATTATATGAATTGTTCGTCTCTTCCTAAACATTTTCTCGATGTCGGTTTTAAGCGCAAATTCGTGTTTTCTCCTTTTTAATAGGATTTTATTATTATGTGGTTTTAAATGATGTAGCTCTTGTATTTTCTGAAAAAAATGTTCAAATTTATACAAAGAAAAAATTATGGTTAAAAATTTCAGTTTTTGGTCGAGCGCAAAAATGGTTTCAAACTGTACGGCTTAAAATGTTAACAATTTTTTTGCAATCACATATAATTGGAATTTGGTGTCGATGGCGGGTTGATCTAATTTAGTACCTGTACACCTGGAGGTAATTAGGAATTAGTATATCTTGAACATTTTTAGAATCAGTGATCGGTTATTTGACACTATCGTAATCAACTAATAAACTTTTACCATGACGACATATTAAATTATTAATCATTAGGACTGATATGAATTTGATTGTTTTAATTTTGTTTTTCCAATTTTCGTATATTTTTCCAAAAAACTATACCTATCAAAAAATATTGTCAAACCCAAAAATACAACCCATAGCCATAAAACTAGAAACATTAAAATGGATCATATATAAAACAAAGAATATCATCCCATTTCGATAAATAATTCTATTTAAGCACAAACATCAAAACTACAAAAGCTTTTTTCTCATTTTCGAGAGTATTCCATCATCCATTTATTTTTTACTGTGTATCCTCACACAAAATAATTTTCCCATAGTACTGGTTGGTGGTGGTGCTTTATATCACGAGTATTATTATATACACAAATGAAGAGTTTATAGTTTATATAGAATTTGGGTCAAAATCTCATATAAAAAAAATAAAAATTTCAACCATATGTTGACTCACATTTTGTTCCTTGCTCATTCCCAGATTCGCCCACATTTTTTTTTTCACTCAACCATGTTTATGTTTATACATGATGATGTAGGTATAAAGTTCGTGAATATATTTGCTTCAAAGTTTCTGCAGCAAAAAAAAAATAAAAAAAAATGGTGATAGATCTCTTTTCCTGTTTGGTATATGTAGTATTTTTCTTATCTTTATTTCCCACTACCGTATACTATCTATTTTTATCTAGGTGATGTATTAGTGGGAATTTTGTTGTAAACGTGTTCTCATTTTCATGGTTGTCTTACTTTTATGGATTAAACTGGTTTTTCGTTTTACAGGTTTAACGTTGTAATGAAAACTTTTCATTGATTTTTCCAATTCTTTCTGTCTATCTACTTACGTATTGCTTTTGTTTATATGGATAAGATTTATTTAATGTTTAGATTTTAGGTTATGTGATTTTTTTTTTTTTATATTAAAGGGAGTTTTTTTGTATGTATGAGAGTATGTTTTTTTTTGTGGTGACAAAATCTTTAAAAAAGTTTACGGGTAAACAAGGTCGGTGATCAGCAACAGATGAATTTTTATTTATTGATGGTTACAGCAAGGATGGGTGGTCGCATTTTTCCATTGTTAGCTTCTATACGTTTGGATCAGTTTGCAAAAGATCCTGCTGACAGGGTGACCCTATGAAAGTAGTTCGAAAGCAACCCTGTCAAGTATTTAAACAGATAAAATTTGTCTTTTCCATGACTTGGTCATCATATTCCTGTCACCACATAAACTAAATCGTTGGAAAAGTAGCCAACAGATACCGTAGCCTGACGCATTTGTCATACAACGGTTAATTCAATTGAATTATACTGTTAAACCAATTTTTTTTTAAATTTAATTTATATTAAGTTTTTAAGGTTTGTGTCTAATAAAGTGTATACAAATGAAATTTTTAGCGATTTTATGACGTAGTTTTCATTCAACGGTTAATTCAATCAATTTGTAATATTCAATCAATTTGTTTAAAATCTAATTTAAATCAACTTTAATCTTTTATGTCAAATAAAGTGTATTTAAATTAGATTTTTGGCGATTATGTGACGCATTAGTCATACAACGGCTAATTCAATTGATCTGTACTGTTTAATCAAATTTTATAAAATTTAATTTATATTATAATTTTTATAGTTTTATATTTTTAATTATGTTATAAATTGATCAATTGTAAATTTCAGGCAAAAACTAATCCCATTTATTACAGCCTAGGGCTTGCAGAAATTAACCCATTAATATATTTTTTTTCTATAGAGAAACATTGTAGACTACAGTTGAATGGTAGCACACTGAAGATGCTGAGAAGATATGACAGAATTCAGAGCAGTTCATTATCATTGTGATATCCTTCTAACAGTAGTTTGAATATTGGCTGCTGGGAAACCGCTCTATTTCCGTCATTACTGACATATCTTTCATTACCCTTACCCCACAAAAAAATTATTAACTATTGATCACCAAGGTGTCTGGAACCTGGCCGATTTTAATAATTTAACTAATATCCTACCTTATTCTTCCAAATAAAAGTAAAAACGGGTGTACGGTGGGCCCGGTTTTTTCCGGGATATCCTGCTTAATGCTTTGCCGTTCATTCTAAATCAAACAATTAATCAATCAATAAATTGTGATGTCCAGTGAGGTGTCTTGTATGTCGTTCTCTGACAATCTTATATCTTGCTGAGTTGCTTGGAAATTATTGGCAATCAGAATTTACGTGAATATATGACTAAGTTTGAACCCGTAAATGACTCAATTAAACTCCGGGCATTTGGCCACAACTCAGACTCCCTACGAACATATTGCTCTATTAAATATATGCATATGTGTTTGTTAGTAAATATACTCCACTACCCTCTCACGACATTTTGTGCAAGGTACACAATATATGATTTTATTATGTTGTTGTAGATTAATTAAAATTAAAGTCTCAAAAGTGTTGTTGACTTTATTATACGAGTAGAAGTAGGATTTTTACCTTGCTCTATATTATACTTCCTCTTTTTCCCCACAATTTGTGTTTATCTACTACAAGAGTATATCTCGTATTAAGTTTTTCTTGTTTGTTTGCTTATTCACATAAGCAAAATGTTGTGTACGAACAAGTAGTTTTCGTGTGTAATAATCATACATAAGGAGATACTACACAACAGCAACAACAAAAAAGGAAGAAAGAATTAAGTGAAAAAGATGACATTGTTAACTAAAAAAATAAAATTACTATAATATTTTTGAACATCCTGTGCAGAACTGCAATGTCAATTTCTGTTGTTTCTATACAATACCATTAATTTATATTACGTCTTGCGAACAAGATTAAAAGATTTAAGGAATATTGAAGACTTAAAAAAGGACGATAAAAAATAAAAATAATTCAACGTTCATCTCACAATGAATAACAATATTTTGAATTTTTGGGATTGGGGGATATAAGATGTTGGGTGGTGAGACTTTCTGACATTATCATACCATATTGTGTGCAATGCACGCAAGGGAAAATTTAAATTAAATTTGTACAATTTCTGGCCATCAGACTAACAAAGCACCAATAAAAATGTTCCGTTTTCGACTAGACCTCATATATAAAAGTAAAAATGTTATCTCTAACCAATTTATTCGGTGTCATTTATGTAATTAAATATTAGTCGCCTGAAATATACACCCACGAGAGATTATCTTACGGTATTATGTTAATAAAAAAAATCCATTAAAGATCTTTATACGATTATTAGGTAAGCATTTTACAAGGTCAAGATGTTCCACACAAAAAAATGTTTTGAATATTCGTAATTTTTCGTCGTGTTGAGGCGTCTGTTTTAATTAATTTAAGATTTCTTGGTAATTTATGTAAAGATAACTTTTTTTTTTGTTTTATTTTAAAAGAATATTTTCACGCTTTTTTCCACGGAAAAATCTTTTAAATCATATTTCGTTTTGAACATTTTTATGTGCACGATTAAAATCTTATAATATTAATAAAAATAATAATCAGGTTTTTCAGGCCACGGCTGGTCCGTACTATACATGAACAATCGAGTTTTGTTGTATTGTCCTAAAAAAACCAAAAGGAACTAAGTATTTTTCTACCGGTAGATTTTTACTGTAGCGCGTGATTTCTCTATCGGGTAACAAGGTAAAATTATGAGCCCATATAAACCTTAAATGATAGCGGCAAAAAATACATAATTAGGCCGGATCATTTTGTCAAAACCTCTCAATATCATAATAAAATGTTTATCACATTTTAAAGTTCCACCGATACTGAACATTAAGTTGTTTTTACAGAGATTGCTTCATCAACCGCTTATATAGGATCGGCTTTCAACCATGACCAAGCTATATGCTGTCCTTTTAAGTCATGAATGATTGATATCATGGAAGTCGACAGGTCCGGTTGAACCACTTCAGGCTAGTAAAATGTATAGCAGAAAAAAAGGACCACTGTATCTAACTTTTATTAGACCAGAGAAGTTCAATATATGGACGAAACTACGGTCCCCTAAAAATGTAACGGTGGAAAAGTATGAGGAATACTTTGTCGATGCATTTTAAAAATGAAAAATGAAATGGCGGAAACATTCAAATTTTTTAAATGTGACCAAGGTCATAATGGGTCAGTAAATGATTAAAGGTAGAATTAAAAATGTAATTTCAGGTAATAAGCTGGAGGTGATTGTAAACTGGAAACAATTCAGATAACTGTTTGTACACAAGTCGATTTTTTAGTGTTGACGGTTGGTCACTGTTGTTTCGTGTGTTCCTATTATAAAACGTGATTGGTTGGAATTGATATTTTTTTCTCTCTAAATAATTCTTTATTATTTCTTTATTAATTACAATCTAGTCTAAGACTAATAAGCAATTTCATTTCAGCAGGTTCATCCACCGAAGTATTCACCGAAGTGCTGTGTACCTCATGCGGAAAATTTTGTCTAAATCGCAGACTTTTCTAAATTTTCTTTAGTTATTCTATTAACCACCAGAATTTTTCATTTAGCCTGCTCGTGAGGTTGTTTTTCGTTTTAGTTGTCAATTTAGGTACATATAGAGTAGGTACATATATATACAAATAAAATTTTACAGATTTGTATTTAATAAGTTTTGAAACTACACAAACATTAATTTAATACAAACATTAAAGACAAATATGTTAAAATGATAATATTTATGTGTAAGCATAAAAAATATATTTTAACCAACTGAAGTTTGAAAAGTCAACTATTTAGAATCGTAACTAGTCAGGCAAAGCTTGTAATATTAAAACTAGTGTCATCTATGAATCATTGATACGAACTAATCAAAAATTTAGAAAAGTCGGCGATTTAGACAAAATTTTTGGCATGAGGCACACAGCATTAGTTTTGATATTTATTATTTGATCGCGCTTTTGTGGTGCGCTAGATAAAAATTAATTTTAACTGATTTTAGACTAACTCAAAAGACTTTACTCTTTAAGCCTTCTAACTAAATCCATATTATCCAGTAGTTGGATGGCCTCTGACTTCTAGCAAATTTCGTAATTTCGGTTTTGATGGGTTCTATGCCCAGATCTTTGTAGATGTCGCTATTTGAGACAAACCATGGTGCATTGACGATGCTTCTTAGCATTTTATTTTGGAATCGTTGAATAATATCTGTGGAATGTTCCTCTGCTTGATAAATCTCCAAAAATCTCCTTAAGAGTTGCGGCAGGTCTTAAAGCAGGGCAACAGCAATCGGACCTTTTGGTCCTTTGCCCGCAAATTAGAGGAACACTTTTTGAACAGTAGGAAATCTTTAATACCACATCTGAAAGACGGGGACTATATTTTTTCTACAGCTCAAGAAAAATATAATCTCTTCGCCCGAAAATTTGCAGCAAACTCTAATTTACCTGATTCTAACTTAATACCCCCGATTATCTCTCTAGCCAGTTCATCGATGCGCCGCATTAGATTTAGATCTAGAGTTGTCGCTAGAGTCCTTGTAAACATTAACACCAACAAGTCAGCCGGTCCAGACATTAACACAAACAAGCCACTATCATGTCTGTTTCACCGATCTATGTCTCCTGGCATTTTTCGTTCTATCTGAAAAACTGCTAACATATAAATCCTGTGCCAAAAAAGGGCAGTAAATCGGACCCTTCAAATTATCACCCAATCGCAGTCGTCTCGGTGCTTTCTAAAGTACTTGAGACCATAGTCAACTTCCAGCTGATGAAATATTTGGAAGCTAATCATCTAATTTCTGACGTCAGTATGGTTTTCGCAGAGGGCGTTCAGCAGGTGATTCAATTAATGTTGTTACTGAACAATGGAACAGAAGCATTCATCAATCTGATAAATCTCAAGTCATTGCACTCGATATCTCAAAAGCATTTGATCGCGTGTGGCACAAGAATTTGCTATGTAAATTGAGGGCAGTTGGCCTTCACGGTTCGTTAATTTTATGGATTGAGAATTTTCTTCTTTGTCGCAAAATCCAAGTGGTGGTGGATGGTGTGACTCCCGATCAACATCTTATAAATGCTGGTGTTCCAACCCTTTTTCTAATTTTCATCAATGATCTTCTATCAGCAACTCTCAATCCAATATACTCCTATGCTGATGACAGTTCACGTTCCACCTCTTACAGTTTACCCTCTTCTTAATCGCAAAACGATGTTCTCGCCTCACGCGAGATCTCAATTCCATTCTTAAATGGGGTAAAGCCAACAGAGTTGAATTTAATTCGAACAAATTTCAATCCTGTGTTTTTCTGGCCAAACTGATGGTTATTCACCGTTTTTTCTGATTGGTAAATCCAGCTTGGCTACTTCTGACACATTTGAGATTTTCGGTTTAACTATATCAAAGAGAATATTTTGGGCTGAACAAATAAACAAAACAGCGATTGGTGCAGCCAAATGTCTGGATTTCTACGACGATATAAGTTTTACTTTAATCCATCCGAAATACTTACAATATTAAGACCTACATAAGACCCAGGTTGGAGTATAATTCTCATATTTGGGCTGGAGCACCGAAAACTCATTTAACTGCTCTCGATCGAGTCCAAAACCGAGCATCTCGAATGATTGAAGACGTAAAATTATTATCTGATCTTGATACTCTTTCCCATAGGCGTAATGTGGGAGCCTTATGCGTGTTTTACAAGTACTTTCATGATCATTGTTCATCAGAACTATATGAATTTATGCCTGGTTTGCCAAAGCCCGCGCGTAATTTAAGACGACTGATACACCGATACAATCTAGAAATTAAATTCTCAAAGACCAATAAATTTAAAAACTCATTTTTTGTTAGAAGTACGCGAATGTGGAATATATTAAACTACAGGATGTTTCCCTTGGAATAAAATTTACAGAAATTCAAACTTAATATCAAAAGTAAACAACTAGAAGACTAAAAACCTTTATTCCTTTTATTCCTCTCTTACCTTTTTCCCTCCTAATCCTTCCTTTATCTTTTGCAGTAGTGCTGAGTGTTTGATGCTAAAACTTTCATATAAAAAATATACATACCTATATCCTAAGTGCTCGGAACATTTATAAGTCCAAACAGGCTTCAATACTTGATTGTAAAGCGGAAGCTTATTAGGATGAGAGTTTCTTCCTAGTAAACAATACATTTTATTGTATTTTAATCCCAACTCGTCTCTTATTTTTTTTACATGAGCTTTCCAGCGAAGCTTATCGTCTAATGTCATATTAAGATATTTGGCAGTGTTTGCATGTGGCATTTTTTGATTATTTAAATTTACTGGTTTGTGTACTAATCTCTTGCCCGTAAAGTCGACATGTACAGATTTATTATCATTTAATTTTATGCGCCATTTTTTGTCCAGTTGTGTACTTGCTCTACGGCGGTTTGTAATTTCATTGTTGTATCTGAGTTGTTATCACCTACTGCCATTATAGCTGTGTTATCGGTGAAAGTGGCTATCGAATTATTTTGTGGAATTGAAATATCTTGGGTGTATAGTAAATACAGAAGTGGCCCAAGAACACTTCCTTGTGGAACTCCTGCTCCTACTTTCTTAAGGTCAGAATATTAATCTTCTTGCTTAAGCCTGGAATATCTTTCCGTTACATATGATTGCAGAATTATGCTCTACTATTTAGGTAGGATTAATTTGAGTTTGTAGATTAATCGTTCGTGCCAAACCTTGTCAAAGGCCTGCGTTACGTCAAGGAATACTGCGGAACAAACTTTTTCTCTTCTACAGTCTTCTCAATTATATTACGGTTTTTGAGTCTTTTTAATAATAACTTTTCAAAGAGTTTAGACATTATCGGCAACAATGATATGGGTCTATATGATGTTATTAGATGTGGCGGTTTTCCTAGTTTGGGAATCATGATAACCTCAGCTACTTTCCAAAGTGTTGGCACATATTTTAACCTGAATGAAGCGTTTATAATATTAGTTATCTTTATAGCAGCTTTATTATTTCTCCAGTAACCAGGTCATCAAACCCTGGTGCTTTCTTTAATAGTAAGTTGTTTTTCATTTCGTTTGCTACTTCAAGAATTTGTGTTATGTGTGACATCTTCAAGAATTTGTATTATGTTTTCATCCAATGTATCTCGTAATTGGCATTCAGGAGGTTGATATATATATTTTTTAAAGATGATTAGCAAATCCTTCAGCTTTTTTTTGTTTTTCCTTGCCCATATTCTATCCATTTTCTTGATCGGATTAATCGGTATTATTGGCCTTTTTAGAGTTTTAGTTGCTTTCCAGAGCGAATAATCCGTATTACTGTTATTCGTCGACGTACTTAAGTAGAAATTAACTGACACTGACTATGGATTTACATCTATTATCTTTAATGGCAATCAGTAATTATGTTCCTTTAGTTGTAGTTAATCTAGAGCCCCTGTAAGTATTTTTCGCATTGAAGTTACCACTTATTTTGAATCTTTTTCCCAGACGCTTAAAAACTCTGAGTATTATTTGTTTTTAGTAGAATGTCTTGGTGGCACAGTATAATCCTAGGACTGCTTGTAGTTCTTGCTGATGCTGGAGCAAACCATTAGCATTAAATGACATGATTTTCATTGGGCTATTCATTTTTGTGTGGATTTGAGAGGCGTACTCTCTCTCTCTCTCTCTTGCTACAAGAAATAGAGTACGCCTCTCGGGCTTCGGCATATCTAACACCTTCAGTTCTTAATTAGTAGCCATATGATTGCCTATTGTCTTGATTTACTTGCCTTTCATATCGTTTTACCTCTACATACATTTGAGATTTATTCTCCAGCAAGATGGCCTTGTCAACAGTGTACACACTTTAGATGAAACTGCGAATTGTCGCATTCTCCAGTTAGGTGGTGTCCGGCACATTTAACAGACCTTGGAAGTTTGCCACAATATTTTTGCATATGTCCATATGCTTGATGTTTTTTGCATTGCGGAAATAATTTGAGGCTCAATATTTTCTTCCAATGTTTGTGGTTTTTGTGGTGGTGACGATGTATTATTTAACCTTCTTTTTTTTCTTAGACATATAACGAATCCATTCTGTTTCTTTAGCTAAGTCTTCCTTCGAATTGGTTTGATATTCAATATTTTTATTAACACTAGAATTGGTGTTTTGGTTCTGTATCATAGGTAATTCTGTTTGACATTCACCATTGTTGACATTAACTTTGGTATTTTGGTTTGCATCGTTGATGGCTTAGCTTGAGTTTTATGCTGCTTTAGTTGCATCATTTCGTTTTTAGTTCGTCAATTTGTTGTTGTAAATTGAGAATAATATGCTTTTTTCATCAGTTACTTGTTGCCATTGTTTGTATAACATTCGCTCTTTTTCTGAAGTACTTCTTTCCAGAACAGCTGTTTCACTATAATTATATGAGGTTTATACCTGCTTGTTGAAGTGCCGCTGTTACGCCCATATTATTTGGGAATTGATCCATGTGAAGATTTTAAAATGAGAAATTAAAAGTTTTCTCATGAGATCTAGTAACCCTTCCTCGCCTTTGGAATGGGCTGCTTATTATATCCATATTTTTATTGTTTCCCATTGGAACTGATAAATCCAGATTGGAGAAGTGTTTTTACTAGGTTACCGGTTTAAAAATCACCTGCATGTAAATACATGTAAATAAGGTTACTTATTTATTAAATGATCTAAAAACGGTTGCGCCCAAAAAGTGTTTCAAATAGTGATCCAATAATTGGTTTTGAAACCACAATTATAATAAAAAACATGTGCTTCCAAAATTGTTTAAGGCGTATAGTGTTCCGTTCCATCTGCGCAAAAAGTCAATACTGGATTGGATCGGTTAGTGGATGAAAAGGTTTTATTTCCGCTAATTATACTAAATGAACCTCCAGGGGATCATAGTTCTGTTCATCGTCATCACCAATCGAAATCAAGTGGTAAAATTTCCCATTTTCAACTCTCCCCAATTGGGATTTGAACATGGTACCGCACGACCCAAATACCGCAGCTGTAACCACTGCACCAATTGGTCGGTAACAAGAACGGTTGTTACAGCATCATGATGAATATCGAGTTTGAAATTATTACATGATCAGCATATTGGAATTATTTAAATCAAGAATTGGATCGATCTTGTGTGTGGTAGCTTCAGAAGATAATGAAATAGATGTATTCGTAAATATTTGCAAGAAGTGCAATGTTAATCAAATAAACACTAAACATTGTGATAATGCACACTATAGCCTGATGTACAATCGTTAACGAGTAATTATAACGCGTAGACTGTAATAAAAAAGTTTAAGATTCAATTTTCGTAAGTCAATTGCAGTGGTTTCTCATAATAACTGGATTAAATGAATAGCCCACTATATTAACCTCAGAGCAACGGATTTCTATTAACTTGCATTTGAAAAAAATGGCACTGACTTCTTAAGTGTTTAATACCTCCCAAAGTGCGAACAGATCATTAGAATGGTGGTAAGATTCCACAAGACTACTGCTAATACAATTTTAGTAGTATATTTTCTCATCCTCGTTTATTAGACCATCATATTTAAAACGTAACGTAAGTGTTGCCATAATTCTCCACTTTTGCAACTGATACAATTAGTATAACAAGTACTTGGCCATGCTTGATTTCAGCAGTAAAACGATACATGATCGCACATCTTGGAAGACCATGTGTCTTGGTTTTCCAGTGGGTGTTTTTATAAGAGAAGAACGTGCTAGCCTCGAATTTAGCTCATAACCTAAAAAGTGTTAGTTTTTAAAAACTAATACTCAAAATCTTGAGATCTGAAATTAAAATTCACAAGCTTAAAAATGAAAAAAGAATGGGAATAATTGTTGCATAATGAGAGTTCTTTACGAACGTAGATACTTTTTGTAAAAGTTATCAGTCAGGAGGAGACGATAAAGATAGATGAAGAGGCAATGAAGATTGAAAAAAAACGAATCTCTTTGGATAGTGTGTAACGACTGAAGTGAACTTTTTTTTAGTTAAAGAAAATATTGAATTTTAACTTGGGCTTGTTTATTTTGGCAGTATTTTCTTTATACTCTTTTTCAACCTTTGTCTGATAATCTGACTTTTATATATCGCCCGAGTTTTCTTCGACGATGTTTAGTTTGTTAGTTTCAGGGTAATATACTATAGTTTCTGTAGGATGGTTATATTGTCATTCTTGTTTTGTTGACGTGAAGCCAGATTATTTTATTTGATTAGGTATTATCACATAGTCTTGATTATTACCGACTTTTGGTCAACTGAATTCTGACCGAGCCCTGTTACCCAATCTCTTTGATTAATTTTGTAACTCTTCAAAATTATTTTCTGCGTAAGTTTTCTGTTTATTTTTCACTTGTTGCATCATCGTTCTCCATTTTCGATTTTCAAACTTCCTAAAACTTCGGGAATCCCGTACTCCATTTTTGAAGTATTTCTATTACTTAAGTGGAGTATTGGGATTTAACTTCTTGAAATCTACCCGAGGTAGATGACTACTACAACTATATACTTTTTTGAATTATACGAAAAACGGTTAGTTACTACGGGTGATTGGTTCTTCTGTTTTGCTATACGCTTTGCTTGTTCCCTTAACGAATATTTTTTTATATAACCTATCACGTTTTTGTCTGGAGATTTCCATTAGAAAGTTTTGATTTCCATTAGAAAGAACGGTGCACCATTCGATGGTGCACCGTTTCTACCTATAACTGCTTGCCATAGATTGCCGAGGCTTCTTTTTGTATCTACGGGTATTATATTTCTACTTTGGTCAATGATCTTTATAGCCTTAATTAAATTCGATATCCCTTTTCATTAGATTTCGGACTGGTGCCGTTACTACTGAACATTTTGGAATGAATTTTGACTATAGATTGAGAAATTCATTTCAAGTTGGCATCATCACAGAAAGTAAAGTCGTGTTTACGATCGGATCTACTATTGAAAAAGATACTATTGAAAGGCTCAAATAATTCCTTTTGCATTTGAATAGTCAGCCATTTTACATGTGTTTGGCACCAACACCATTTGGAAAAAGAACAAAGACCCAAAGAACTCTATTTTGATCCTCATTTCAACATGTGTCAGTTTACTGTCACCATTGGCTTACCCATCAGCAACGTCGATGCTTGTGATTGTATCATGTAGGGTTATCAACAACGAAAATAATTATTTGCAATCAGCTCCACACCAAAGTATTTGGTCAAAAGCCCATTAAAACTGACATATTTGTGCCACAAATCACAAATTATCAAAACCCTTAAATTTCATAATGGTTAGCCAATCAATGAGAACTCAATATTCTCAAATTAAACTCATCGACTGAACAGTTATCATTGAATAATCAGGCTTCATTAGGTTAGTGTTCCTTCGATTCTATTTCTGAACGAAATCTCAATTCAATCAATTGCAACTTTTTTTCGTCCAATCCATGTCTTTTGCCAAACTTTGTTAATAATGGTGAGGGTTCAGCATTCTCCTGCCGCATAACTTCGGTCAATTTAAAGATCTCTATAAATCGATGGCTTTGCTCGCTAATGGCGTTTGGAATTGGCTTTTCTTGTAGGCTTTACTTGATTGGCATTGCAATATAAAAAACATTGAGGTGTCTTTAATCAATGGCAGAAACGAAAAAGACAACTGCGATTTTTTTACTTGTAACTAAAATATTCGATTTATCATAATTGAGCTCCAATTACCATTCGATTATGATTAGTGGCATGAAATTACCCATTTTGACTGTGCAAGTTCGAACGAAAGTTTAAAGCCACTAAATCAATAACGGTTGAAATTCCTTTATGCCAAAAGTCGTAAATTGCACAAGTAAAAATAAAAGGTACTAGGTTACCTGGTATGCCATAAAACTTAATTTATCAGGATCGTTTATATTTTGTTCTATATATATACGAGTATTTTAAAACCACAATCATAAAACACCAATGAAAGAAATATGGTTAAATATGTCTAATAAATCGTTTTTATCGTCGACCATTTGTAAAAATAAAAATTTACCAACAATCTCGTGTTACAACCTAATAAATATTTACACGAGTATCGAAGGGGAGAGAGGAAACCAAATTGAAGCTAAAAGCATAAAATTCCAAATCTTAATTTATTACTCGTAATAGTTATTTCGTGTCTAACTACTCTTTGTTAGAATCATCCTTTGCTCATTTCTTGTTCTTGTTGTGTGTTTAATGTCATTGTAAAAGTGGTTCGTGTCTAGGAGGAATACGCCGTATATAAGATTTAAATAATTTAATTTAGTTGTTGCTTCTGATTTATTAAAAAATTTTATATTTTAGTTATTGTGGCCAAGATAATTGATTTCCACACCATTACATCACAACAGGTTTGATTTACGCCTTGAACAACTTCAGCTCGTCGAAATTTGCAAGGTATTTAAAGAGATACACTCTGCAATCTGTAGTTGTTACCTTTTAACTACAGCATTTAACACTTGATGAAATATGTTCAACCCAACCGATAAATCACTGCTTAAATCACTATACGGTCATACTACAGCAAAAGACGCTTTACAGGCAGATATAAAATCAAGCATTACTGCTGGTTACAAAGATTACTACGCACAGCTGAAACACCTGTGTGATCAAAACATATATCATGGACATGCACTCTAAATTTCCTCTATCCTGTCCTCCAACGACTGGAAAATTCTATCTCTGAGAGATAGAAAGAGGGAGGGAGTGAAATAGGGAGAGAGAAGATAAAACGCAACAAAACAGAATCAAAATTCTGAGAGTTTTCTGATGCGAACCAAGCTTTTGCAGCAGCATTATCATGAAAAAATTAACAATTCACAATGAAAATTGAATGTAGCCCACTTTTTATCCTGACATCTAGTGCATTTAAAAACAACCATAATCTACCAAAATCTTAACATAATTAATTCACCATATAGTGATTATCTGGACATTACAATAATGAAGTAAACAACTTGTCTGGTTAATCGAATATCTCAAATTAGAGATAATTTTCTCAATCCTTCATCGAGTTACATAAAACAATTTAGATCCCACAAGCTGACTTGACTTTCTTACAACGACCTCTAACGGAATATCCTACCCTCTTCATTAATTATTTGATAAGATTTCTGGCATTCATAAATTGAAGCATATATTTGTGTCAGAAGTTCCTAAAAATTACTATGTTCATAACCAACTACTATATCTAATTTAAGAAACAGCACCAAAACACAAAACTCGCGGAATACCAGCTAGTTAGGATTTACCAAAGTTGAACTTATTTTACAAAGAATAAAGGGTAGTATTAATTATGAAATCGAATCTTTTGGCGTTAAATTTCCTCATTGATAAAGATGAAGTTTTAGTCAACCATCTCCCATGGTTTTTCCAAATTAAAGATGATCTTAGGTTAGGTTAGGTTAAGGTGGCCATCAAAAAGAAAGAGGCATAGACACATATGGTCCGTAGCGTTACCACAAATATTGCTTCTCTATACTACCTAACTGATTAGAAACCAATTTGAACTTCTAACGAAGCAGTGGATATCTCTAACGCGCAATTTACTGAGATCCATCAGAACGCACAGGAGATGAGCTCCCAAAAACTTGAGTATGTTTTAAACCAGACTAGAACAGGTGCATAACAAAAAACGTATTGCTTTTTCCAATTCCTGGTCCTTGCAACTTCGACAGTAATCGTGAAAAAAACACCAAGTCTACTGGCGTGCTTACCAATTAGACAGGGTCCAGTAATGGCACCCACCACAACAGTGCTAATTGTGCCGTTGCATAGATTTTAAGTTCAAATTAGGCTAAATCTGCCTAATAGTTACAAAAATGTTAATATCTCTTACATATATTACAGCACTGCCTGAAAAATACTAGTGATCAAGGAGGCCGAAAGAGGGATTGACATTTGATTCTTTTCAGAAAACCCCACCACCAACCATTCCATTAATTTTCGAGCCATCTGTAAAGAAATTAAAAAAAACTGACTTTAAAACTGCTCCACTGGCCCAGTTCGTTCTAGAAACTTAACTTTGAGGGGTGATGTCGAGATGGTATAGTCTATAGATATGGAGATTTCTTTATTCGTTAGAATAGACAAGTGTCCCATAATGTTACAGGACCTGTCAGGGCTGTACTCGCAGCCACTTGCTTGGCTAGGATATCAAGAAGGATTAGCTCCTAAGTGCTCCACTAATACAGAACTCAGCAGTTCTTTGCACTTTTATTAACAACTTTTGTTTTGCCATTGTATTTAAGGCAGGCCACCAAACTTTAACTCCATACATTAGAATTGGTCTAACAACAGAGGTGTAAATCCAATGTATGTTGCAGGCTTAAGCTCTCATTCTTTTCCAATGAAATTTTTACAGGAGTAGAGTGCTATCGGAGCTTTGTTTACTTTTTCCAGAATATTTCGTTTCCAGATTAGTAGTCCAAAATTAGACCCAAGAATTTCATTTTGTCTGCGATATTCAAAACAACTTCATTAAGAATTGAAAGATCAATACGAGGAAGTGTATACTTCCTGGAACAAAGACCAATTCAGTTTTAAGTCGGACTTAAAAGACTAACATTTAATTGAGACACGTACAAAACGTCGACAAACGTGCACAATCGGTTATGGATTATTACTAGAAGCAATCAGGCACGACACAATCCTTAAACCAAATGAATAGCGTTTAACATTGGAAGCATTTCAAGCAACATGTAGCCGATCTAGTAAAGACCAATTTATCCTCCATATTTAAGTAAATCAAAGGAGGCAATAGTAAAATAAGTGAAGTAACATGAAGAAGATCCTAGAACGTAAATATTAATAATTAACAAGAGCAGCCACAATGATGACAATGACGAATGTATAAACTCAGATCATTTGATGACTTTGGATCCCGATATTTCATATGTTTTTACCCCATCGTATTTTCTATTAGGTGGGCTAAAAAACTGTTCCTGAGACCAATCAAAATATATTTTCACACGCTGACTAACGGTACTAAACAAATTATAAAACGTCTGAACAATATGGTTCAAGGATTTTTTTAATGTATAATCGCCTAAATGTCATATATTTAACCTTAATGTTGACGATATACTATCACCCCGACATCTAGAATATCAATGACGGTGTTAATCCTGTGCGTACCTTGTCTACCCTTACGAAAACAAAATCATAGTTGTCTAGAGATTTCGAGACAAATGTGTCACTTTGCTTGATTTTACGTGTGCTTGTGGGTATAAGGTTTTGCATGGTAGTGCGGAGTTGGTCGATAATTGTGTCGCTGTCCAAATGAGGTGAAAGAAGATTTTTGATAAAGAATTCACCGGGTAGCGTGATTGTCTGTCCATAGACAAGTTCAGCTGGTGGGCACTTTAAATCTTCTTTTACAGTTGCTTGAATTTCAAGTAAAACAATTAGGATTTCGGAATTCTAATGAATTGTATTGCCTCTGGCTTTAAGAGATGTTTTAAGCTGGCGGGGAAACCTTCCACCATGCCATTAGATTGTGGATGATAAGAAGTTATGCGAATACGGTGTGAGCCCAGTAGCTTTGTAAGCTCTGAAAAGAGTTTGGACTCGAACCTGCTTCCTTGATCGGTAGTGATATTAACCGGTACTCCAAATCTAGATATGTAGTTTTCTAAAAATGTTGTTGCAATAGTTGCTGCTGTTATGTCTTCAATACAGTAACCCTCGGGCCATCGGGTAAAGCGATCGACACAAGTTAAAAGATATGTATATCCATTAAACGGAGAAAGCTGTTCTACGATGTCTAAATGAATGTGTTCGAATCGACCTGGTGGGATATCGAATTGTCCATGTGGTGATTTTGTGTGTCTTTGTATTTTGCATTTTTGGCAGGATAAACATGATTTCACCCAACGGGTTACATCTTAATTTTACTAGGCCAAAAATATCGATAAGTGATCTATTTACGTGTAGCACGGATACTTGGATGCGAAATATTGTGGAGTGTATCGAAAACAATCCGACGTAATGGTTCTGCAATGTAAGAACGATTGCTTCCAGTTTATACTTCGCAGTATATTCTTAAGCCAGGCAATTTGAAAAGCTCTAGTTTCATAGACGAATTAGTGTGACATTCGGAACCAGAAAGTATATTCTGTAGTTCTAGGTCTGCTTTTTGTGCCTTGATGATGATATAATAGTCAAAGTGAGTCTCAACTGCGAAACTTTCGGGATCTGATGTGCGAAGTGATTGTCTTTGGTTTCTCTTAGTTTTTGACTGAATGGCTTTAGTCAGAGGTTTATGGTCAGTGTAAATGGTGAAATACCGACCATCGACAAAATATCTAAAATGTTTGATTGATTGATAAATTGCGGGTAATTCCTTGTCAAAAGCAGAATATTGCTTTTCAGCTTCTGACCATTTCATTGAGTAAAATCCCAGTGGCTTCCAGACATTGTTATTATACTGTTGCAATACTGCTCCGATTGCAGTGTTCGATGCGTTAGTAGTTAAACTAAACTTTGAGTCGTTCAGTGGATGAGCTAACAACACGCGTAAGGTTTCCCAATACAGATTTTACTTTAGTGAATAAACTTTGACATTCTTCAGGCCAACAGAAGTTCTTAGCGGTCTTGGGCAACTTAAGTAGAGCAGCCAAGTGTGAATGAATTGGGGCAAGCATTTCAGCAATGTTCGGTATAAATCGATGATATTAGTTTATCATTACGACGAATTGCTGAATGCGTTTTATTGAGTTGGGAGCTGCGAATTACGTAATGGCATTAATTCATTCTTGAGAAAGCAGAATATCATTAGCAATTATATGGTGGCTGAGGAAGTCAAGAGTGCTTACACCAAAAATACATTTCGAGCTCTTGATGCTAATATCAAACTCTGATAATTTTTGGAAGAGTTGTTCTAAATAAAGTTTGTGTTGTTCCTCTGTTTGTGATGCCGCCAGTATGACGTATATATGTAGACGAATCAAAGTCTCGCACAATTTCGTTAATAAATCTCTGAAACGTTTGAGCAGCATTTCTGAGACCAAATGGCATTCGGGTGACTTCGAATAGCTCAAATGGGGTAGTGACTGCTGTTTTGGGAACGTCTTCAGGTGCAACGGAAATTAAATGATAGACCAGATCAATTTTGAAGAAAATTGTAGAACCATGCAATTTTGTGGAGAAATTTTGGATGTGAGGAATCGGATAACGATCAGGTGTTGTAACCGTATTTAGTTTTCGATAATTCCCACATGATCTCCAATCTTGATCTTTTTTTCTCACCATGGGTAATGGACATGATACCGGGGACGTCGATCGTTGGCAAATCCTTAATTCTACCATGTGCTGAAATTCTGTGAATGCAGCTTTGTGACGCACTGAATCTAGTCTCCATGGTCGTGATACCCGTATCCATTAGTGATAATATGATGTACCACGTTGTGTCTGACGGGTAGATTGTAATTTGGTGCCACTGAGTTGGTGTGATAACTCGTACCATTGAAGCATTGATCAATCAGCTTTTTACGTTTTAAATCGACCATGAGCCTAAATCTACTTAGAAAATCAGCGCCAATTATTGGACGATTTACATTTGCTAAAATGAAAGCACGTGTAAAATTGCGTTTTAATCCAATGTTACCATTTCAGGCAAACGCGCCTCAATGCTGTACCGACTTGCGAAACAGCATCATTGACAGTGTGCGTATTTGATATGGCCTCATTTAATTTTTCCGCCATCTTTGATAGTTCATCGTAGATTGTCTCTTAGAGTGGTATCAAAGCAGTTTTATGAACTCTGGTAACTTCCGGATCCACCGAGATTTGATTAATTTTGGTGTAAAATTATTTCCAGCAAGAGTTTTTATTTTTCATAAAACTTCCGACGGCCTCCGGTCACCGGAAGTTTTACGAAGTTTCTGACGGTGAGTTTTGTTCTATGAGGTCCGCTTTTAGGATCTCATATTTGTTTATGGGCGGTGAATTTTCTAAAAGATCCCATATAGTCTTACATGCCTCCGGTGTTAGCGCCAAAATAAGCTGACCATATTTAGCATCATCTTTGATAATTTTGTTTAAGTTAAATTGTACCTCAGCAGTGATAGACCAGAGTGATGGGTTGTGCATCCAAAACGTCGATAATCTAACATGGTTTGCAGAGGAAGAGATTTCTGTCGATTTAGTTGGAATATCTGACTCAGAGGTTTCCATGTTTCTGTTTTGGGCATTGTTTTTATCGTCCACTATTTTTCGAGTGTGGTTTTTACAAAAATTTACCCGCTGTTGCGGGTCTCTCTTGTCATTATTTCAGTATCCGTTGTTTAATAATAAAGACATTAAAGAGCATTAAAGAGTCAAGAAGCTTTTAATGTGTGAAAGTTGACTAAGATGTTGAGGTAGCGATTAGAATGGAAACTAAGGAGTTCTAACCGCTACACCATCCCAATCAGACGACCAGATAATGAGGAATCAAGATTTAATTGGTTTTATTGGTTTTCTTGATGGGTATCTTCTAAACCATTTTTCACCATATTATTCAGTTTGCTAAAATTTTTTTTATGAAACCTTTAAAAAATTACAACTTTTAGATGTTTTAGTCTTTTAATGCATACATTTCTAATTTGACTCTAGAAACATACAAAATTCGTTTAGCAGCAATTCGTGTTCATTTAGAAGGCACTAAATGATTTGTTAATCGACATTATTACAATGACACATGTCAAACGGAATAAAATGTTCAAGAGACAATTGATCAATTTCAATTGAGACAATAGAGGCAATTTCTGGGTTTTGAAAAAATAATGTTGCCTACTGTCAGTTTTGTTTAGTGATATACTTATTTATACTTACATACAAATACTCTTTTGTTTCAATTTATCAAATGAATATTCGATTTTATTTGTGTGACTTAATACCGGAGATAAACGAAAGCAATAAAATATCTGACAGCTTTTCTAATATAACTAAATGAACTATTCAACCATTCTATTATATATTATACTCACTTATCTCAAATTTGCTAGAATTTACTTTGAAATCGTAAATGTATAAGCGAGTGTATCGAATTCTAGGAAAATCGTATTCAATAGCAAACATGTCAAAAAACATTTATTGTCCTTAAAAAAAAAAAAAAAAAAAATATTTATTTTTTGCGTCAGTTAAAGGTCAGTCTATTTATACGTTTGGTTTTGTGCTTCACAAAATGTCAAAATAACCAAATCAGTTAATGAAAAACCTTTTTCTCATTTCTAAAATATATTATATTATATTGACGTCAAAATCAAATTGAACCAGCAAGTGTATAACAATAACAGTAAAATAAAGAAAATGATACACGTCAATCAAACGTTTTACTTAAAAAAAAAATTCGTAACAACGAACCGACGCGTTCAAGCATACTTCGATTGGTAGCTTAAGATACTTAACATGAACCTAAAAACAAAACATAAATTAAAATAAACAAACGAGAGTATCGATTTTTTTATGTAATTTTTTGCTGTAGTATATTATAGTAAACCGAAAATAATTCCATTACTACTCGTATTTACATATAAGACCGAACATCGTCTTGGTTTAAAGCATAAAATGCACTGAGCAAAAAATTAACCTAAAAAACTTTTACGTATATTAATGTAGTATTAAAAATAAACGAAGAAAACTCAAAACCTGGGAAAATTTTATTTTTTATTTTTCATTTTTTGCAATACATACATACGTAAATCGAAAGATAAAGGAAAATATATAGGATAAATTATGAATAATTGAAAAATAAAACAAAATAAAAATATCCTGGAAGTTGAAATAATATTCAGCTATAGGGCCACAAAGGACAGCTATATAATGGTTTTTCAACCGAAAATTTGGAATTGCGCATTACATTTTTCGAACAATACAAAATAAATTCGAGTAAAGGGGAAATAAATTGGCGCAAAATTTTTCATCTTCGGTGTTCGAAAATTGATTCGGTGTTTTGTTTTTTTTTTGTTTTCGTGAATTCGTTTTCGTTCCGAAAATGGTTTATTTTGATATAAAATAGTATTACATTGAACGGCAACAAGATAAAATGTTTTTATTTATAAATAGTTTGTGGTCGATAAAAGGATACATTAAAAATTGTTGAGTACCTATGCCAATAATGAAATTCTATGGGGAGTGATAGCGAAATATTTATTTCCCTTTTATTTATAATGGAATCATAAATCTAGGGTATAAAAGGATAATAGGATTTATCAGTTATTCGAAATTGTCGAAATTCATAGAATTTTAGAAACGCAAAATTTTGGTAAAAATTGCACAAGTAAATAATTGACCTTTTAAAGAAGGGTATATTATGCTAACTGACATGAATAAATATGTTTAAAGGTCACGCTAACCTTAATTTGATTTATTCCTTCAAACTGTATTACGTTTAATACAAAAACAACAAACAGAAAATTGATGCTGTATTATATTAGGGGTTTCGGTTATGTCTATAACCACAATTCGAATCTTTTGCAACTGATGATCATAGTAACGGTGTGTTTGATTATTTTTTGGGTCACCCGTGCATGGTATAACAACATTAGTTAGTACTTGCTTGGCTATGCTTAATTCTAAACCTTTCACAAATATTCAGGACACAGTTTATGGAAGGTAACTAGTTTTTGATTGCTGTAAAGGTTTTATGCACATAAGAGTCTGCAGAAAAACTCAGTAGAAAGATTATAAGATTCAGTTTTGAAAAGCTATTATAACAAACATCAGTGTCCAAAGCAGTGGTCCTTAGATACTTGACATTTATTAACTTCATTCCTTTCATTAAGATATTTAGCAATCTCTATACATTTTTAAACTTCAGAATTTGATTTACTAACTTAAGATTATCATGGGGTTCTGCGTATTTGTCTAGAAATCATGGGGTTCTGCGTATTTGTCTGGAGGTGATAACTATGTTGGATCAGCATATACTAAGTCCAGAATCCAAACAGATGGTAAAAAAATTATGATCTTATAAGATCTAATGCTTGAAATTATCTAATTTTAATCATATAGAAAATCTAAAGACTGCTGTTGACTCAAAATTATATTATAATAGGAAAAGGTTTTAAATGTGTTACTGTTGCAGATGGTGTCAGATGCTTTTATAAGTAATAGTTGACGTGTACAGATGCTAAAAACAGACATGCAATAAACTTTGATTTTATAAACTTTGCATTTGTTTAACAGAATTAGCGGTATATGATGGAGCTCCACCTAGGTGGACAAAAGCATAGTTATAAAAAGTTTCTTTTTTTGATAAAATGATTTTAGGTAAAATTTTCCCAAGAAATCATTTCTCTTTATCTTTTTGCGCTGTATGGTTTACTGCGCATTCTTTACACCCTTAATAATGATGGAAGTGGCGCCTTAATCCGTTTTGAAAAACGGTTTAAATTCAGGAAGATTTATAGGAAGGTTTTTAAATGATAATCGTTTAACAATACCATTTACAGTGAAAACCTAACAGTTTCAAGATGCTTTCAGGACAAAAATGCCGTTCAAATTAAATGATTTAATTAGTCATTGTCTCAATTGGTACCGCAAATCTTTTTAATTCAAAGCAAGCATTCCATGTCTTTAAATAATATTTAACAGGAATTTTGTATATGCTTAAATAAAAGAACTTATGTAATAGACGCAAACCAAGAGTAATACAAGCCTTGTGTTTCCTTGTGACAGTTTATACCAGATGGAAGCGAAGGAGTTCAAAAAATTTTTGGCTAATTTGTGGACTTCTACAACAGTTTATTCGGCATTTAACGAGAAAAAGGTGGTTTCTTCACTTTGCAGAAATGCAGGTGATCGTAATCTAGCAAACACTTATACTGTACATTTTATTTAAGTAATTCCTTGGACGTTGTCGCGTTTTCTTTTATGTACAACTCATGATGAGAGCGATATTTAAGTATTTTCGTTCAACCTTGCTTTTGAACCTTAAATAATTATGCAAAGATTTAATAACAGAGATAATTATGTCTGACAAACTTTCGTCGTTCACCAATATTTAGACTCCGAAATGCTGAACTGTTGAACAAAAAATGACCTTAATCTGGGCAAAAAGGAGAGCCATCAATGTTAGTATCATTGGAGATATGATAATATAAAGTTACTTATGAGGACATTTTCAGTGACTTTCTGAACTTGACTCGAATTTGAAGATTTCTAAGGTATCATATCTGCTTGTCATAAATTTTATGAAATCAGTAACCTTTGGAAAATTATTTTTCATGGAAGGTAAAGCCCGTATTCGTTTGTTTTTTTTCAATTTGGCTTTAATCAGCATAATAACTCTTTGATAACGAGGCTCAGCTTCAGTTCCCATTGCCTTCAACCTCGAAGTACTTCATCACAGTGGTGTTGCATGTTTGACATGAAGGGCTGTCAGATACGCCTGAACATAAGAGTTTATTATAATAGTATGTTTCTTTTTATCGTATCTTTCCTTTGGTTTTTGGAATGCCTCCAAGAAGATAAAGAAATTCAGTAAAATGACCGTCGATAGCGATACCTTTTGAAGGTACTTTTTCATCAATGAAAATAACTTGGCCTTTTCTGTCCTTTGTACCTTTTTTATTTTATTTTTATTTGGTTTAAAATTGATATCAAGATTTCAATTCTAAACGACGATCAATAAAAGTAATCTTCCAAATCCACTCAATTTTTGTCATTTTGTCCACTAAATTTGTAACAAGCACTTAAATCTCCCATGGTTTCTACTAAAGCCATATTCTTAAAATTGTATACATGTAAATATTTTCAACTCTAGGATAGGTTTCGAAAATGTGCTTTTGTAATTTTAAAGTTGAACTTTTGGCCAGTATTGTGCCATATTGAACCACCCCATTTGAAATACATACAAAATTTTAATTGTCTTGCAGGTTTTTATTTTATAATCGCTTAAAAGGACGTTGACGTGAGTTAAATCTTGGCTATGAGTCAAAAAAGAAGGTGATTCTAGAAGAAGACTACAATATAATAATCACGAGAATCATTTGAAATGTTTTCGTCAATGGAATACTGGTTGAAACCTGATGCAGATCTCGCGAAAGACGAGCAATCATCGTCATTCTTTCAGTTTTTCAAATGAAAGGGAAAATGCCAGAAGAGATTTACAATATTATATGAAAACAATTGGGGGAATATTACCTGGACCGGCTGACTTATTAGTGTTAATGTTTGCAAGCTAACATGTTAGCTTTTTTTTTAATAATATAACAAATTATGTCTCCATCTTTCAAAGGTAGTATAGATAAGAACCAAACGGTCCGTTTGCTATAGACTTGGTTTAAAACTTGCCGTATTTTTTGTTTAACTTTCTTTTCGGGATCTTGCAACCTTAAATGTATTTACATTTTCAGTTGACTGGGTTTAGTCTTTAACTTTCTTTTCGGGGTCTTGCAGACTTAAATGTATTTACATTTTCAGTTGACTGGGTTTTGCCTTGCAGTACGCCCAAATTTTAAAAAAATCATTAGAATCAACTGCTACTGTCCAACCCAAGCTACGCCATTTCAGCAAAAATGTACAGATACTTTGAGGTTCATAAAATATTATTTTTAATTTTGTTCAAGTCCAGTTCCTACCGGAAATTATAACAAAACACAATATGACTAAAAAAAAATATGCCCCCTAGAGATTCCCGTCGCACAAAATGAAAAACTCTTTTCACTACTCATATATGGTTTTAACGAACTGCAACACGTTTTTAATGAAAAAGGCAACAAAAAAGAAAACTTATTATACATTAACAGTAAATATCTAAACGTACCTTTATCACACAATGGCACAAATACAGCAAAAGAAAACCCTAACACAAAAATTCATTTGTTTTTCGTTCTTTTATTACAGAAATAAGTTAATTATCTTTTTCTTTTGAAAAATAAAAGTTTTCCCATGATTTTCTCATATTTTTTGTTTGGTTATCTTCCTATTGTTTTGTTTGTGGAAAATAGGGAACTGCAAAAAAAATAAAAAGTCTATATATACATCTTGGAGGTGAATTATTATTTTCCTTTTTTTTACTTTATTTTTGATTATTATACAGATAAAACAAAAAAATTTGCTACTGTGTAACTTCTGTAACACAGAAAGACAATTTTAAGACTGAAATGAAAAATTTACAATTTTTCATTTTAATCAAAATATTACGAGATAACCTTTCGAAATTAAAATTTTGTGTAGTATAAATTTTCTAGTTGGGCAGATTTATCCAATCAACTGTCTTTAGAGGGTTTCGTCGTTTCGACATAAGGTGCGGAAATATGTTTAAAAATCTGTTCGACTGTATTTTTTTTTAAAATTAGACACAACTTTTTGTGATTTTATGTTTAGGTAATGAGATGTCTACATATTTTTAGAACAAAGCTGCAAAATTTATTTTGCACGATAAAAATGCTTTTTACATCACTGCTTGCTATTGTTGGTGTGTGCCATTAATGTGGCAGTTCGAAAACCTGATATTTGAAAAGTCGAATTGATTGATTAAGATGTTGTAATTTTGTATCTTTAATCGATATGATGAAGTGTGTTTTTAGTCAAATTATGACACTGTATGAACTTTATAGCTTGACTGTCATAAATGATTTTTGGTTGTTTGGTTATCCAAGGCTCACTATTGACACTTGTAAACTTCAGATTGATGTCAAAACAGCATCTTTAATGCATTTCCTTTAAGTGGTAAGCCGTTGTTATTATTCGATTTAAGCCAATGAGTTTAGTTAACTTGATAACTCAATTTATCTCAAAAGGACTCCATTTGCATTCCCTGATTAGTTGTTGTGATCGTTATACATATAGTGGGACGCCAAATCGTGATATTGAGTAATTTAATTAATGTGGAGGCAATAGTGTAGTGCACATGTTTTGAGAAAATGATCAATTCAGAGCTGGGATACTTTACTTAGTTGTTTATATTGAGCCAAAAGTTGCTTAAAGTAGTCAATTTACGAAAAGCATGAATTTCAGAATGTGATATATTGCATAACTAAGTACATCTCCATTTGTGCAAAGTTGAGTTTTCACAGATAATTCCAAAGTCAAATATGTAGTTTCAAATCTCTATAAAGTTTATAGTGAAACTAATGTGATGTAGTGTAAGTGGAACTAAAAAACATGTCTGAAATCTCAAGTGGTTTCGTGGTCTTGGATAGTGTTCAGTTTTAGACTGAGTTGCCGATTCAGAGGTTTGTGGTCGATGTAAAATGTGAAAGTTCAACCTTGCACAAAATATTGAAAATGTTTGACTGCCTGCTATATATTGCGAGTAATTTTCGGATGAACGCGGAATATTTATACGAAACTTTCTTAAAGTTTTACTGAGCCAACACCCACGTTTGATGCCCTCAATGTGAAGCTAGGCCGATATTTGATCAACGGATATTCTATAAAAGCGTTTACATGTTTGATTGATGTAAATGCTACGAGGCATTTGTTAAGCCGTTAAAAGTTTTAGGGCGTCTTTTAGGCCTACGTAAGACAATCGATGTATGCTCATAATTATGGTTGAGTAGATTTAGGGTATATCTAGCTGAGGTTTTAATGCATTGAAGTATGCTTTACTTCATTTCTGGTTACGATGATGGCGGCTTATTTTATAAAATTTAATGATGTTTGGCCCTTGTACGTAGCTGAACAAAACTTGTTGTTTAAAAAGCAACGAGTACAGTATCTGAAACATGATGAAGATTGCCAGTTGCATAAGTTCCTAAAATTGTGGCTGTGTTTTAGGAGGTGCTCTAATGAAGCTCAACTCTTGTCAGGAAGACTTCGGCTCTGAGCAATTGACAACAATTGCTTAAGCAACAAGACTTTCGGATATAAGACCTCCAAAGTTTCAAGTCCTGCCTTTATTTCAAAACAATAAAATGGAAAAGATGATGCAGATATAAGATTTAAATGAAAATATCTGCATGTACGCAACAGTTGCAGAAAAAATCTAAATATTTTATAAAAAAATACTTTAGAATATTGCCATTTTTATGGTAACAGAAATAGAAGAAGAAAACATTTGATAATCAAGCTAAAATCCATAGAAATACCTATTTTTTACGGAGATTACTCCAAGTAGCTAGGATTGTTGGAAACGTCAAAATGAACTATCTGCCTACTTGGTAGGATAAGTGGCTAAATATTGAGCCACTTATCGAAATAACTGAAAATTATAGGTGCGTACATACATGGTGGAATAATCGTTAAAGGAGTATAAAAGAATCAGTGGCAGAAATGCATTGCTCAAAACACTGAAAATGGATAGTATCTAGTCAATTAAGCTGCAACTATGAGATGTCAGTCAATAAATTACTTAGCCTAATCACGTTAGCTGATATATAGAAACAGCTACAACAGCTAAACTAGTAGAAAATGGAACCGATTGGAATTTTATTCCTCCAGGATATCCTCACTTTGAAGGATTTTGGAAGGCCGGTGTAAAATCGACCAAACAACATATGCAAAAAATGCTTGGACAACGTTTACTAACTTTTGAAGGGCTCACAATTTTTCGACTTAAAATAAACGACATATTACTTTTTAATAAATAGACAGACCAATAGCTACACCAGAGCCCGACATGATGCATTTAAAATATGTAAATAGGTAGAATTTACTTACCTACTTACTTCAACTATTTTGAAAGAAATCGAGCTCAAAGTATCCATATATCAAGGCTCCAAAAACGGGCTAAGTGGGTAACAGAACAACCAAAACTACTTTTTTTAACAAGATAGCCACTAGCAAGGTTTATTCAATATCACCATGGTTCAAATGGTCTTAAGAGTAATTGTTACAGTAAAACAAGCCAATATAAGTATTTTATAATGAAACCATGATATGTTGAAGATATGTTATAATGAAACCTAACGATTAATAGTCGATCTGAAGAAGCGATAAACCCAAACCACTCTGTAGCGCTAGATAATCCAGCACCAGAAACACCAATGACATCAGTTATAATATATTTGAAGGACTTGGACGTATACAGTTGGTATGTTGTGCTTGCCAGATCGTTGAGTCAGGTTTTACGCTCAATGCGATCCTCGTTTTTTAGGCATTTTTCTCAAACTCAGGAACTGGTACTGTTTTTACCCGGAATTGGTTTTTGGTCGTCTGTTTCCAAGGTTATGTCTATAATAAGTAAGGACTCTAATATACTATTTAGTTTGATCCGATATAAGGCAGCAGCTATTAGGACACACAGCAAGTTAATCATGGAGAAATTTTATGATGGAAAACTTGAATGCATTGCAACGGTAAAATTACTTGAATGGTTGTACCATTCAGTTACCATAATTGTGCGGTCGCTAAAGTTTCAAAGACTAGTCCATCTAAGTTGCAGAGGTATCGCTAACTGTCGTGTTTTTGAGGGTCAGTTACTAAGTCAAGCCAGTCATACTCTTGAAAATCTTTGGTAGTTCAATATAATAGTAGCTTTATTTGTTCCACATCCTATGACGTCATACACATAAAGTGAACATCATCCATAATAAACGCATTGTTGGAATCTCTTTTGCTCAATTATTTGATTATTATACCTTTATGCAAATAATTGTTAGAAATCGAAAATTGTAAGACTAAGGCTGTTGATAAAGATTGGGTCATCGTTGATCTAAATATAGAAAAACATCAGACGAAAAATATAGGTATGACCACAGCAGGTTTAATCTCAGTGCTAGGAAGTGTAGATCGCCATGATTGTTGGAATGATCCAGTTCACCTTCAAAATGTGAAACAAACAACTAATTCATACTACTAAGCTTATGACAGCAGGTGTGATGCAACCAAACCTTCGCCTAATTGTTTCATTTCTCCTTATACGAACCTAAGTTCCCTAGTCGATACTGGTACCATTTAAATACTACCCTGATTCTCATAGTAATTCTCGGCAGAATTTTTATATATCCTAACCGACCACAAACCTTTGACTACAGATATCACGTCAACATCGGAGTGAGGTCCTTGTCAAAGCCAACCACTTAATTACATCACACAATTTAGTACCGACATAAGGTATACCGGGTGCTTTTTTAGCTGAAACTTTCAAATATCTCGGAAAATAAGCACTCTACGAAAAAAATTTACACGGTCAAAGTTTAATCATTCCGAGGGGAACATACATTAGTGTTAAAATTAGTACCCCCTTCCCTTTCTTGTAGGTGTGGCAGGGGTAACTTTGAAATTAAAAAAGGAACCTCTATTTTTTACTGCAGATTTGGATTCTACGGCTAAGGATTTCCTTGAAAGAATTTTTTCGATTCATGATAGCTGGCGCTGTAATAGACTAAACTTTTTTTTAATTCTCTTCTGCGTTTCCAATGTAAATACTCTTTAAAATCGAACCTGTATTCGTGCGTCCACGATTTGGCTGGTGACGGCGTAAGGTAGGACGTTAAAAATTAACCGCGAGAGAGTTGGGAGAGCTTCGGCCCCAAAAAAGGTTGCAGGGTTCAAACACAAAAAAAAACGCAAAATACTCGAAATTAGTGTTAAACAAATTGAATGTTTTAAACTTTTATTACTGAAAAACGACTTATCAAGAACCTAATATTATCATAACCCAGGAACATGCGACTAAATTTTTTTTTCCAATAAATGATAGTATTTTGTTTTAAAAATATCGATTCAGTTTGAAGATTATTTCAAAAAAAAGAAACCAGTTTGCGTTAGGCTATAACAATCCAAAATGGAGCATTTAACTGTGCAAGAAAAAATTGAAATGGTCCTGGTTTATGAAGAAGCTGGCCGTAGTTTTGATAATGCGGTCAATATCTACGCTTCGCGTTTTCCAGATAAGATTCGGTCAGGTGCTTCATTTTATCGGACTATCAAACAATTCACTTCAGATGGAAGTGTTTGACCGAAGAAAGGAACTCGTCGAGCAACAGTCACTGGGGAAAATAATGAAATTTCTGTATTGGCTGCAGTAGCTCATAATCTTCATGTAAGTACACGGGAAATAGCTAGCGAATCCAGATTATCCAATACCAATTTTAAACCAACTTAAGTATCATCCGTATCATGTGTCTTTATACAAGATCTTCATGGCGTTGATTTCTGAAATCGGATAACTTTTTGTCAGTGGGCACGTGAACAAATACAGCAAAATCCCAATTTTTTTCGCTACATATTGTTCTCCGATGAGTCGTCTTTTACAAACCATGGAATGGTTAATCGACACAACATCCATTACTGGAGTGTTAAAAATCCACACTGGCTTCGCCAAGCTAAACATCAGCGCCCTTGGACTGTCAACGTGAGGTATGGAATATTTTGCAGCCAACTCATCGGCCCCATTATTTAAAGACCAAAAACTGCCAACAATATTTGAAGGCTTGAGCTTAGAATTGCGACAGAACATGTGGTTTCAACATGATGGTTGTACTTGATCGTAATTTCAATGGCCACTGGATTGGTAGAGCTGGTCTGGTGAATTGGCCTGCCAGATCACCAGATCTGGCCAGATTTCTTTTTGTGGGGCTATCTCAAAAACATAGTTTACCAACAAATACCAACAACACGTGAGAATATGATTGAACGAATAAAAAATGTTTGTGCCGAAATTCTAGCAGACACTCTTCTCCGTTGTATGTACATTCATTTGAAATCAGGATTAAAAAGTGCATTGAAGTCGAAGGCCATCATTTTGAGAATTTAATTTTATTGAAAGAAGGTGAGGCGAAGGGACCATGGTACGTGAGAGGCGAGGGGACTCTTGTTAATCAAGCACCTCAAAGGGAACAGAAAACTACTACGTCCTTTTCGTTTTTCCTGGGTTACGATAATAGTAGTTTCTTGACAAGTCGTTTTCCAGTAAATAAAAATTTAAGAAATTCAATTTGGTTAACACTAATTTCTAGTATTTACATTAAAAACGCAGAAGGGAAATCTAAAAAAAATGTTGGTCTATTACATTATCTATCATGAATCGAAAAAAAAAGTTTCAAGGAAATCCTACGTACTTTAAGCCGTAAAATCCGAATCTGCAATGAAAAATAGGGGTTCCTATTTTAATTTCAAAGTTTTCCCCTTCCACACCTACAAGAAAGGGAAGGGTGTACTAATTGTAGCACTAATTCATGTCCTTTTTAGATTGATTAAATTTTGATCTAGTACATTTTTTTCGAAGAGTGCAAATTTTCCGAGATATTTGAAAGTTTCAACTTAAAAAAAACACCCGGTATAAAGGGTGAAAGCAAAACGGTAGCAGTCGCTTGATCTCATTCCAACGAATATTATGCTTCTGTTATAAAGCATTCAGCCCTTGATTTTTGCAAAATTTCGTTTACTTATAAATATCTGAGATCGAGCGTAAATCTCTAATTCATCCGGATGAGAACACTTTAAATCCTTTAATAAGGAACAGTTGGAGGGCAAGTCTGGTGCCAGCAGCCGCGGTAATTCCAGTTTAAAGTTGTTGCGGTTAAAACGTTCGTAGTTGAACTTGTGTCGAGCACAGGTGGTACACCTTAACTAGGTTCGTACATCATCTTGATGCTATGACGTATTACTGTAATGATTAAACGCAAGTTTATCTGCGTAATAAATCTATATTAGTGCTCTTTACCGAGTGCTGGTCTAGAACAGTCCAATTACTTTGAACAAATTAGAGTGCTTAAAGTAGGCCATTTGTGCCTAAATATTCTTTGCATGGAGTAATGGAATAAGATGAAAGATAAAGACGTAATGATTAATAGAAGCAGTTGGGGGCATTAGTGTTACGGCGCGAGAGGCGAAATTCGGGGACCGTCGTAAGACTAACATACGCGAAAGCATTTGCCAAAGATGTTTTCATTAATCAAGAACGAAAGTTAGAGGTTCGAAGGCGATCAGTTACCACCCTATTTCTAACCATAAACGATACCAGCTAGCAATTGGATAAAGCTACATATATGGCTCTTTAAGTCGCTTTCCGAGAAACCAAAAGCTTGGAATCCGGGGGAAGTATGATTGCAAAATTTAAACTTAAAGGAAGTTTCAGGAATGGAGCCTGCGGCTTAATTTAACTCAACACGGGGAAACTTACCAGGTCCGAACATAAATGAGTAAGACAGATTAATAGAGCAACCGGGAATTAGAGCACCTTAAAAGCTTTTACATCCAAGTATTTCTGGCATGACATGAATATTGATGTCGAATTTTGGGAGAAAACATGTGTCGCTAGCCAAAGGAGCTCACCAAACACTTAAAGGTTTTCTCAGAAAACAGTAAAACTTCACTGTCGATCAATGCTAATCTTGGGTGTACTCGAGCAGATCTTGTATATTAGGACAATACTCAAAATCTTTGAGGATCTTATATTAAGTAAACTAGCGTCGTACCCGAGGACACCTGGAGCAACCTTCAAATCAAGGTGTTAATTTCCAAAGACTTGTTGAATTGTTACTGAGGTTTTATTGTCGAGATTGGGATTACCCCAACATAGTCAGGTACTTATCCATGTCAATCTCCACTGACAGACGTAAACCTTCCTTCTTACCGGATGATATAAAGCCAAATATTTGACAGTTTTTGAAAAAATTTCAGACATTTGCGGTTCAGTTAAGTTTTGTGCAGAGAACGTTAAGCTGTGTTCGGATTTCGATGAAGATTTTCTTAGATATAGATAATATAAGAAATAAATTAAACAATTAGATCCTAATCCACACATAGTAAGTGTTGCTACAATCCATACCCTCACTAGATCGAGATTGATGAAGTGCCAGCAATGGCCTCTTACCCGTTTCTATTATTTCCAATCAACAATTTAAACTGGCATTATCGATTAGAATAAAATTAGTGAGTTTTTGAAAAAACCGAAAATTAATTTTCTAATGTTCTACTATAAAAATGTAATTACATTTATCAATTATTTTCTAAATTTGGTTTAGCCGAAAAACCTAACAAATCGTTTACAAAATAATTTAAATTTGGTTCACATTATAATTATTTTGTATTCGAATCGATTAGTATCGTCCACAGTCGGCCACAAACTTTATCGTCTAAAATATTTTGCTCATAAAATATACACAAGATACGAAGATACATCATCATGAGGTAGACCAAAACCATATACATACACATATATATAATCTATCATAATTGCTGTTTGATTGGCGAGTTCAAAAAACTTCCGCGCATAATTGACCCAAATTGAAAAATCATTATGTTCTTTAGTATTATACACAGATTCGAACGAACCATGATGATGGTTATATGAAAACTTTTTATCTCGAATCGAAACAAAAAAAAATTTAAATCTTAACGTTTGCATATTAATAGAAAATCAAAATTTTTATTTATTTATAATGAGAATATGATTAATTAGAAAATAATAAATTTTTTTTTTTTTTTTGGAAAAATCAAGTTTTTCAAATTTTTTTTTCTCTTATCATTTTATCATTTTCTCGTTCGCGTTTGGTTCACAAAAATAAATCAATCCGTTCCAAATAAAAATAAATCAATCGAAAATTTTGGTTTTGTTATCGAATCAATCATTAATAAATTTGGAGTAGAATAGCACAAACCAACAAAAACAAAAAAAAAATGAAAGAACGATAAAGCGAAGAAAAATCCGGCAAGTGGAATAAATTATTGATTAGAATCAGAATATTTATAAGGATTTTTCTTGACTATACATAGTACCATGAATATTTTAGGAATATGATTAATAAAATGGTAAAGACCATACCAAAAAATCATTTGCTGCCTTTCTCGTTTAAAGTATCCCCGTACAAGTGTGTAGGCGGTTGGAAGCTTGAAGGACCATTTTTTTTTTAATTTTAGATTTTTTTTTTGGTTTTTCGGGTTATTATTGATATTTCAAAATTGAACGCTTGGGAAATTATAGGAGAATGTTTTGATTTCATAACATAACGTCGTATAGTTATAGGATATATTGGGATTTACTATGTTTCAGTTTGACGTCACATTGAAAAAATTGCGTGCGCTTCGAATGACAAGGAAGTTCAATATGCCGTCTTTTTGGAGTAAAGTTGATATTTCCTTAAATGTAAAGTGAATATATCCGGTCACTCGAGTAAGATGTATTTTTACGGATATCCTTTGCGATTATGGGATGTTCTTCTTCAGCATTAAATACAGTTTGTTGTACAATGATTGAATAGCCAAAATGCTAAACGGGCCTATTAGAGCTTGCTAATAAAATTTTCTAATATTGGAAGTGATTGCAATTTTATATTACTGTAATTTTGTTAAAGTAGTCTTTAAGGTGGGTTGTAAAGTCAGGCCAACCATTAGTGCATCGTTAAGGAAAATGCGAATAGTGGTTTTAGATTCATCAATTTCGACTCATAGCTCTCAATCTGGATTAAGCATCGGCATGAACGGTAAATATAAACTTTTATCTTCAACAATTGTAGAGTTTCCACGTTTTTCAAAATCGGTATTGAAAACCTGTATTGTACTAAATTTTTCCAATACCGAAACCGTATCACAGTGCCGCTAAGGACGGTATGTCTTTAAGAACGATTACAAAATCCAATACAATAGGATTTTGCGAGTTCATTCAAAAGAGTGGTTTCGTAATGGTTAAAAGTCAAACCACATTCGCAAAACTAATAATCTCATTCTACGAGATCAAAAAGCAGGAGCTGTTTGAGAAAATTTCTGTTTTGAAAAACTGTGGTGAAAAGTTCAGCATAGCAGTTGATGAATGTACCGACATCACCATTAAAAGGTTTTTAATATGTAGGTCTTCACATAAAGTTGCTTACAGATTGGGTCTGGTTAAAATCGACGGTTCTTGTAATACTTTCACAACCGAAAAATTAATGAAACAAAAAATGGCAAATTTTGGGTTAAAGTTAACGCACATAATCGCGTCTACTCACGATGGTGCTGCATTAATACAAAAATATGCAAAAAAACCTGCGTAAGCCAAAGTTGCTGAGAAAAGCGATGAAGCGAACGATTTCGATGAAGATAATGATTCAGAATCAGGTATCTAATTATCAGAATCAGGTATCGAATTATAGAGCTTTTAATTCGCGTAAAATGATTAAGTTTTCAAATTATCAATATTGCAAAAGCATGCTTTTGAACAAGAAAATAAACAATTGATGCTAAAACTTGACGTCAAAACTCGGTGGAACTCATTGGTTCCCATGATTGAAAGGTTGGTAAAATTAAAACCATGCATTCAAAAAGCACTCTCGGACATTGGAACAAATAATTTTTATGAGGAGGTCGATTTTAAAGGTTTAGAAGATATTCTGAAAGTGTTAAAACTCATTGAATTGGCTGTTAAAGAGCTAAGTAAGGATAACTCAACGATATTAACTAGTGAAGATCTTCACATGGTTTTGTTCAAAAATCTTTCTGAACAAACGTCTAATTTAAGTGTTGACGATGGATTCTCTCAGAAAGCAATATAATGAGCGACGCAATAAAGGTAATGAGATATTTGCAAAACCCAAATTCAATTATGTCACAAAATGATGATGGCTTCAAATATTCAGCAATAATTCAATGCCAAAAATATGATTAAACAGAATTTTGCCAAAGTATCAGATAGTGTCGATGTCGAATGACCAGTTTAAGAAGTTGCTAATGCTGAAGAAAAGTGTCACTTCTGATCCATTTTCAGTAATTAAAAGGAGTTTAAGCTATTTGAAGCAAGTGGAGTTCGAACATTGAACTAAAATAAGACTGACGCCGCCTAAAAATAATTACGTCTGACATCCACCGAAAGGCCATTTTCTGTTGCTGGTAACTTTTTCACTAAGCTTTGAAGCCGAATAACTTGCGATATGTTAAATACATTAATATTTTCCAAATATTAATTTTTAGAAAATTAAATATTTCTTTTTCTTGCCACTTTTAAGAGAGTTTCCAATAACAACTATTTGATGGCAGGTATTTTTTCCTTTTTCCAAAATCTTTTGAATGTGAGATCCATAACTAGATTAATGTGGATGTTTAAACTCGTTAAATTTAAACAGAATATATCATGTAAAGGTAACTTCACTTGATAATATCCACCAAAACATTGACTTTTTAGCTATCAAATTGTTGGCTGTAAAATATTTATTTGCCATTCTCTTAATATGTTAAAGAAACGGTCGACTCCAAAAATATTGCCCACTATATCTGGTTTATTGAACTCTGGATCTGCTACACCCAATATTTTTAGTATTGGCTTGAGGAATCGGGCAGAACCATTTACAGATAAATGGCGCTAAGAAGGTAGTCGACTTTCTTCCCAATTCAGTCCTTATATATGATTGTAATTAATTAGCTTATATAAGCAGCTTATTTAGTTTAATACTCTCTTCACAAAATTGGCCATTATTTCAGCATCAGGGTCATCGCTTTTAAAAATGTCAAATTCCTCGCCAATCGACTACTACTGATAATCTAGCTGTCGTTATAGTTTTGATTCCTGTACCAATTCCTAAATATTTTCAATTTCTCAATCAATAGCTGCTCTCATTGCAACCAAATCTTGATTGATAATGCTGTAATCATCCCGATAGTCCAACATTTTCGTAAAAATCTTCTTCTTTTATGCCATGAAAACTAACACTGTGAGCAGTGTTAGTGATAACTCCTCGAATATTTTCATCCAATTGTAAAGGAATACGAACACAATCAGACCAAATTGCACGGCACACGCCATTAATACTCGAAGGCTTAACTTCCAACCACGATTCATCAATATTTCCCACAGCTTTAGTAATGCTGTAGTTTGTAAATATGGAAACCCTTTCGTTGAGATTTTGTTGTTGCTTTCTTTTGCGTTAATTAGCTGTTTAATTGTTCTCCGCAGATAGTACGATTTAAAATTTAAGATAACCACTTGATCCATGGACTACATTAAAGATGTTGTGTTCGGTAGTAAAAATAAAAAATTTAATTCAAATAAAGAGGATGAAATGCACTTCCTCCAAAGAGAAATGTTCAACGCTCCATAGTTACTTTATATCCTAGAGCAGTTTTTTCGGTTTTAGAAAAATATATGTTCTCGTTTCCTATATAATCCAGTTTCATCCACATTAAATACCTGTTGAGCTGTAAATCCACCCGATTCAGCCATTTTTATAAGTGAAACCTTTCCAGGTTTTTACTGGTTTCGATATATCGTCAGCCCATCCTAAACTTTTTAGCCATAATGTTTGGTAAAATAATTTCATTCTTTTTATTATGGGGAGAGTTATTTTAATTGATCACATAGACAATTTGCTTCTGATAGTATTTCTCGTTTAGTATTACTTGAGTTTTAGTCGAAATCCACTTTGAATTGGAAACTACCGTTTTTAGGATTCCGCAATGTAGTTTTTAAACTTTGACAGAGTTCGATTTGACAATTTTACTATCACACTTTTTTGAGTTATGGTCAATCACTTTTTTAGTTGAAATCTAGAACTGGACACTATAAGAAACCTATATCACGTTTCAGTTTTAGGGCCTCTTATAGATTGAATCGGCTCCTGACTACAATCGTCTAAAACGTAAATATTGATTTTTATAAAGTTTAGTTTACTGCTTCCGAATATATCTCCTTTTAAATTTAAATAGTTTCTTTCAGCGTTCGAGTGGCTAGATAACCTGCGCATGCTGTGTCGTATAAAAGTGGTAAGTAAAAACCGTTAAATTCTTTTAATTTGTCTTTTGCTTCCTTGATTTGTCGCAATGATATGTATACCGACACATAATTTCTGTACAGTGAAGAGAAGTCCTTGTCTTTGGCAAATGAATATGATTTGTAACGCTGTGGCAAATGATGCTTCTAACATCGAAGGAGACAATTTAAATAGAAGACGAACCTTAAATCAACTTCAAAGATTCTCTGAATTTCCGTCTGAATGGTGTATTGTCATCGTTGTTAATTATTTTAGTTGCGCTTCATTTGACATTTCTACCACTGTCCATTCTAGACATGTATATTCTGCATAATTAACTGGTACTTGAAAATATTTTTTTATTCAGTGAGTACCTCAAAAAATACCTTTGCTCAAATAATAATGTTAGTTTTTTCTTCTATGAGGAAAGTGAAGATCTGCTTGTCTTCTCTTTAACTGTAGACTCTGCATCAAGTTTCGGTAATAAATTAACATTGAAAACCGGAGTCTAGTAATACTTAACAAATTCGGTTGTGGCTTGATAAATCAATTACGGGCATAATGCAGTTGGAAGTAGTGAGGTACCTGTTTTGGCGTTGGTATTAGCTTTAATTGGTGTATTTTTGTTGTGCTTATATTACATTTATACTAACGTGTGGTTCGGTTTTCGCTGCTAAGTTCACAAGTACTAATCTAATGCATTTTTTTTTGCACTATTTGCATCTTAATTTTGCTTTGCAGTTGTAGACGCTAAGATGGTAAGTTCAAGCAATTAAAACATCGCTTCTTGTTTTTCAGCAAAGCTCTACGTTAGTCTAATGACATTTTTTTTTAATTCTTACTAATGGATTAAACAATGGTCTCTGTTTTCTGCATCATCTCCAAATGCCTTAAGCATATGATCAATTTCATTTGAGGTATCCAGCAATCCACGTGCCTCAAAGCTTTGTACTGTTTACAGTTGCATCAAAATTACAAATAAAAACTAATTTATCAGTTAACTGTATAATTTTATGGCACTTAAGTAATTAGTGCCTAAGGAAAGTACTGGGAAGTTGTTCGGTTTAACGGTTAACGTAAACTAATCTTTTGAAGAGTTCCTGAACCAGTTTCTACCATGCCACAAATTGAAATGGGATCATTTTCTCAATTGTGAACGCTGCGTACCAATTTTATTAACATAAATGGCTTGAGAATCTAAATCTAACAGGGTTCTGCGTAGCATTTTCCTGATGAGTCGCGGGAACATAAATAATAGCTTTTGGAAGTATTGCTGATGTGTTATGTTTTGTGGATTAACTTACTTTGTTTTCTGGTTTTTATGATGGCTGCTTTTAGTTCGTTGGTTTTTATTGGCCTTTTGGTACTGGACTCTGGATAGGACCCTATAATCTAGTTCATTTGCAACCAAACAATAATGAACGCATTTTTGTTTGTTTTCTTCATCCAATCTATTCATCTAAAATTTTCATTTGCCTCCTGGAAATTTGGTGTAATTGAGCCAAATTTGTCACATCATATGGGCCAGCAATGGCTTGCAAACGACGATTATTGTTCGGTGACATTGTTAGCAAAACGATTAATAAGTTTTGTAAAATTTCAATTAACTTTTACCAACTCTGCAGCATAAAACTAATGACCTTTTTTTTATTAAAACTACAACTCTTGGTTAAATTAAATTATGATTTTAAGTTACAAATATAATTATGATATTATTTTTTTAATTAAATATAAATTAATGGTGTAGTATCGTACATGTTTAATATTTTGTTATTACTACAAAGTTGTCTTGCAACTTTTGTAAAAACTTTTAACAACAAAAACAATTTTTACTAGTGGTTCGAAAGGATATCCAACACAATTTAATTTTTATTTTTAATTAATAAAAATTTATAAAAAAACTAAATTAAATATTTTTTTTTTGTTTGTTTAGTGTTTACATTTCGTACCCAATGCAACATTTAAGATGTTAATTTAGAAATGTTTGTTTGTTTGTTCAAAGCTTGTATTAAGTTTTTAAATTATTCAAAAAAATTTAAATGGAAAATTTTGCCCTCCCTCGTATCGTTCGTTCAGATGATATAAAAAAAAAATTATAACGAATATATGCATACATTTTTCAATAAGCTGTACAATTTTTTATTTTTTTTTTTAAGCCATTAACAATAAAAAAAATATATTTTTTGGCGAAAATGTATATCCGGAACATAGGTTAAATATGATTTTTCTCCAAAATTTATTCTTCCATTTCTCTTCGTGCATACAACAACAAAAAAATTAAATACGAATAACAAATCACTTCATATCCGCGATTTTCATATATGGGCTTTCGAAAAATTTTAAATCCTAAATGAATACATTAGGAATTAACTTAAAATGTAAATTTATGAATATTTATGAGATATTAACTCGTGGCAAAGATTTAAATATTTAAATATATCATCATCATTTTATATTGAGTGAAAGTGGCAGGAGTATAAAACTTTAAATTACAAAACTTCTCTTAACTATATAGTGCCTCGAAGTTACTTCATATGTTTCCTGCAATTCTACGACAAAACCAAAAAAACACTTTTTCATGAGCTGAGTAAGAACATCTTTATATCAGTTGATAAGTCACCGAGGAGCATTGAATTTAAGATTTAAGATCCTATCTTGGTGACTAAGGAGGACATATTAGAGGACTTGGTAAAGAACTGCAGCCCCTGAAGACGAAACAATCCTAAATAACTTGTGCAACAAATTTAAAATACTTATATGAAAAAAATTACGATAAAACATCTTATATAGGCTAATATCTTTACTAACAGCAACATTAAATATTTTCAAAAGAATGTTTACCAAGCTACTTAATCCAATTGATATGAGCAGAAAACATACACCAGCACATCAATTTGGATTCTGAGATAAGCACTTCACCATATTATAGGTATGTATCACTAATGCAACTGAGGAGACGCTGGGAAAAAAATTGTATATTCAGCAATATTCTTAGGCGTACTCTACTCATTTGATAAGATTTAATATCGTAGTCTGGAATTTAAGCTCCAACAAGATTTACCAAAAAAATATTTTTAATTTTTAAAGTCTAATCAGTCATTATTACTTCCAGCTGAGACAGGAATGGGAATAATCAAAACTAAAAAAAAATATTGGGAGTGGTTAAACATGGTCAATCCGAAATCTCTAGATATATACAAAAAGGCGATTAGTAGCCTTGGAGAGGTTTGGCCTGGAGCCAGGCTTGTCGTTGTTTGTTGAAGGATATTCCCAGCAGGCCGAGAGCTCGGGCGTGGATTCCGGTGGAACCGAGCAATCCAAAAGATATTTTGGAAATGTTGCAGGTTAGCAATTCGGATTTGCCAACTTCCAACTGGAAGATGGCCAGGTTGGAAAAAGCTAAAAAGACAACAGATCGGTTGTCATTATCTTCAACACACCGTCTTTGGCGGTGCTAGCCAAAACAAGTGGTGTGGTAAGCTACAACTTTAGTACTGTCACCTTTTTAATTTTTTTAAAAAGGATGGGGCTGCTAAGTCATGGGCACCAGAATTAAAGAAGGATACTTCCGCAATGCAAGAAACTTCAGAGGATGGTTGCTCAATTGATACGCAGTCACATCCTGATAAAACAGAAGGGACGACTTTGGACACTGACTGTAATGCTTAAGTTTATTCAATTCAATCTTCATCACTGTAAAGCAACGTCAGCTGTTTTGTTTCTCCAAATATTAAAAGATGACGCTGATGTCGTCTTGGTTCAAGAACGGGTCAATGAGGATCGGGTATTTGGACTCGGAGCTCCCAATTATAAATTACTGTTTGTACAACAAGAAGATACGATTCGATCATGCATTCTTGCAAAAAGCAAACTACATATCTTTCTGCTTGTAAATTACAGCAATGTAGATGTAGTAGCATCTATCATCGAGGTCGGTAAAGAAAACGTCTGGCTAATTTCAGCGTACTTTCCGCACGACGGGGTAAACCTACCACCTGTAAATGTGCGCAGTCTTGTTATGGATGCTCAAAAACGGAAAATTGGAGTCATCCTTGGTTGTGATGCAAACTCACATCATACGATTTGGGGAAGCAGTGATACAAATGAGAGAAGTCAGTCACATCTGGATTATATTCTAAGTACTAATCTATCAATCTGCAATGTAGGCTGTAAGCCTTATTTTATAACAAGGAATAGACAGGAAGTTCTAGACATTACCCTTGTTTCGAATTAATTGGAAAGTGTCTGAGGAAAACTCCTTTTCTGATCATCGTTATCTTCATTTAAGGAGGTTCTTAAAGCGTATACATATGAACCAAGAAGTGCCAAAAGCAATTCCTGGAGACTCTTTTGTAATCCATTTGTAATTTTTAAATACAGGAGTCCTCTGAGGCAGCTAGGCTATACGTAAGATATTATCCAATTGTCCTGTCATTCCAAGTTATCTGCAACGACCGGATGGACTATTGAATACAATAAGTAGAGAATCCTTGGAGCTTCTTCTGGAAAATTATTTGCCGGATTGTTCCAATTTTCCTCCTATTTTTCCAAAGGCAAATAAGGCTACTTGCCTCGCGGGGAAAATTGTCAATAGGAGAACTATCTTGTTGGTAGTAAACAGTTTCAAGTCTTTCAAGTCTGCAGGCCTGGATGACATTATTCCTGCCGATATTTATAAAACCACTGACTTAACTGTACCCTGGTTAAAGATGATTTTCAAAAGAAGACTCGAACTATGTCACATTCCAAAGAAATGGAGTGAAGCAAATGTAATTTGTATACCAAAGGCGGAAAAACGCTCTCATTGCAATCTCAAAGTCCTTAGGCCTATTAGCTTATCTTCTTATTTCTCGAAAATACTAGAAAGACTGATAGAGGCTTACCTCAAAGGCTCAATCGAGCCTGCAAAGCTCTCAATGTCTCAGAATGCATATAGTAAGGAAAAATTGGTGAAAAATGCTTTCCATTCCCTCTTATGTCCTACAGAGAAGTCCCTCGATTATAAGAAATTCTCTTCGGTGACCTTTTGTGATATTGAGGGTGCCTTTAATAATATCAAACCAGAAGCAATCACGCAAGCACTTTCTAATTTTGGGGTGGATGTGACACTTAGAAGCTGGATTGATCAAATGCTCAAAGGCAGGGTCATAATGGCGTATCTAGGTGGTATATTAACCCCTTTTCTTTGAGATTTGGTCATAAATGACCTGTTACTAAACCTGGAAGGGACTGGCTTTAAAGTGGTGGCTTATGCAGATGATGTTGCTATTGGCGCTTTCGGTAAATATCCTTGTATCCTCAGAGATGTTATGCAGAATGCTCTTGGCATTCTAAATCAATGGACCAATAGTTGTGGTCTTAGTGTTAACCCACTGAAGACTGAGATGGTTTTTTTCCAGGAAGTACGAACTTCCTCGCGTTGACCCTCCAACTCTCAATGGAGTTGTTTTGAACATCGCAGTGAAATTCTTGGGTCTCATTTTGGATAGTAAACTAAGCTGGAAGCCTAATATTCTGGAAAGAGTAAAAAAGGGTACGATAACACTCTACTTCTGTAAAAATGCCATTGGAAAAGGATAGGGCTTAAGTCTCACATTGTGCATTAGGTTTATACCTCTGTAGTTAGGCAAGTTTTAATGTATTAGAGTTACAGTTTGGTGGCCCGCTTTAAATACAGTGGCAAACCAAAACTTGCTGTTGAAAGTGCAAAGAACTGCTACTTTGTGTATTAGTGGTGTACTTAGAAGCACTCCTACTCAAGCACTAGAGATTCAGGCTTAAATCAATTTCTATGTGGTCCTGTAACATTATGGGATACACATCTATTCTAACGAACAAAGAAATCCCTAAATCTATCGAGTACACCATCTCAACAACCAACCTCGAAGTTTAATTTATAACTGATATTCCTTCCAGAGAGGACTGGGTTTAAAACAGTTTTAAAGTCAGACTTTATTTACTTTTTTTAAGATGGCTCGAAAATTGATGGAAAGGTCGGCGGAGAGGTTTTCTGCCAAGAACTAAATGTAAATCTCTCTTTCCGCCTCCCTGATCATTGCAGTATTTTTCAAGCAGTGCTTATAGCACTCAAGAAAGCCATAGACTAGATGAAGCATCATATAATATCTATATGAGATATTGGCAGTTTTACGGACAGTTAAGCTGCTTTTAAAGTTTTATAATCAGGCTTTATCACGTCGAAAGTAGCCCGGAGTTGTCTTTCATCTCTTAACGAGATGGCTGAACAGTTCAATATCCATCTTATATGGGTACCAGGACATTTCAATATTACGGGGAATGTGAAAGCTGGTGAACTCGCGTGACAAGGTATTACTTACCTCATCTTACCGTGCAGTGTGGACATTGAAGTACCACTTGCTACATGCAAATTACTCCTTAAAGAAGAAGCTCGTAAAATTATAAACAATAGATGTGTAATTACTGGGCCGATTTGGCTTAATTTGGACTTAAAAAAGTCTAATCAGCTAATATCTATGCAACGGCACAATATTAGCATGGTTGTGGTTGTCATTACTGGACACTGCCTTATTGGAAATCATGCCTGATGTTTTCTTTAACGATTATTGTCGAAGCTGTAACGACGAAGAAGAGGAGGAAACAATTCCTCATTTGTTGTGCACCTGTCCTAGTCTGTCTCAAAACAGACTCAAGTTTTTGGGAGCTCACTCCTAACGACAAACTTTTAGGCCATACTCTCATTTTGTTATGAGAAGATTTTCGACAAATACTTCCGGTTATTCTACATTATATGCAGAGAAAATAAAAGCTTATTTCAAAGCTTGATCACTGTGTAGCAGTGATCACAAATTGAAGTGAACCACAAATAAGCGTGTCTAACTTTAAAATGTTTCATCTGCTGTGTTATTCTCAAAGCAATTGCTTGATATTGGAGATGGCAGAATTAATATAAACCAAATGAGCCAGACAATTACTGTCTGGCTCAGTTACTGTCTGGCTATTATTTTTTATAGGCAGTGTTCTGGATGTCAAAAATTTATGTTGGAGCACTAATCAAATATTATTATCGTATCACACCAAAAACCATCGTGTTAAATATCCATGAAATTAATTCTATGCCTAATCATGTATTTTAATCAACAAAAATTTACATTTTAAAAATTTGTTATTTTGAAAATCTTCACTTTATTAAATATTACAGTTAAGTACGATAAGTCAATAAAAATTAATAGCAGTAAAAATATATTAAAAATTTCCATATTCATATTTACTTTTTTCCAGCGCTCCCTAAACTCGTCTAATTTAATCATAAAAATTATCAAAATTAATTTCAGTTTGATTACAACATTTTTACTGCACCGATTTAATTGAATTGGATTATAACTTGAAGCGAAATCAATCCAATTAGTGTTTTCGATTTTAGGGGAATTTTATATTTTTGATTATATTATGGTAAAATTTATAACCCTATACACATTAACTATTGCTAACAAATATTTTGACATAAAGATTGTGAAATATTGTGATAGATCGAATAATCTACACGCTGTGCAGATGGTAAATCAGAACTAATTTCCAACATTCAAACTGTTAAACATAACAACAAAGCATAATATAAATACACATAGTACTACCATGGTATGTTAGCCCATGGACGTGCTAGGTGTCACTACTGGTATCGTTTTAAAATAATCAAAATATTTTTATATGTATAATCGCCTAAATGTCATATATTTATACTAAATGTTGACGATATTCTATCAATCCGACATCTGGAACATCCATGGGTAAACTTTTTTTTCTAATGATGGTAGTACTATGTTTATTTATATTATGAACAAAGTAAATAAAAAAATACCATTAGCTGATTTTTATACCATCAGTTACCAGCTCACTTATCAGGCTACATATTTAAAGCATTTATTTTAAAATTTAGCCGTGTTTGTTAATTTTATTTCAGCCATGAAATAAGTACTAAATTGGCCCACATTGATCAAATCCACAATAGTTGCTTTAAAGCAAACTAAGTACAGAAAAGGCTTGCTGGTGAACAACAGAACCATGCATTTGTAAAACGATAGAAAATCACAAGTAAAAAAATGGTACAGTTTTCACTTTTTCTTTAATTAAAAAAATTATGACGTTCTTCCCAACTTATTGAATCTCAATTGTAAGCCATTGGTGGTTTCATGTGAAATGTGTAAAAGTAGTTCTCCCTTAATGTACCAGGTCTTTAATAATGTATGAAGTGTTTAAAAATTTACCAGATTAGATGTACGAGAATTTTAACGAAAGGTCGACATCCCATTAAAAAATTGTCCACATCAGACCACTTTCATAATGGTCTGATGTCTTGTTTACAAAAATGACTAAATAAATGAGTAAATCCATTATTTTTATGTCTCTTGTGACATAATCATAATCAGTTGTGATTCTTGTTCCTTATTTTGATAAAAACTTAGCACCTTTAGTTCCTCATTGATCAATTATCTGTCAAGAAAATGATATAACCAGCTTTTTTGTCATTAATTGTTGTCTTTGAAACTCGATCAGATTGCAGATGTAAAGCATTTGGCTCGTGTTTTCGTAGCTTTGATCACACTCACAGTTGCTTTCGTTTCGCTTATTTTGAACATTTCTAGGATGTATCCTTTTTTGCCATGCTCCAATTATATTTGATTAAAAGATGCACTAAAGCCTTTTCCTATCCTTCCTTGGATGTTTGGAAGGAAACTGTTAGTTGTATTTTCATCCATTGAACTATTTCATAGTTCTTGCCCCATTTGTAATATGTGCTTTTTCATCATTTGTCACTTAAGGCTCTTTGTATTAAGTTTCTTTAGCTAGACTCTCTTAAAAGGAAAGATGACTTTTTACTATTTTCAGCTTCACTTTCGCCATGTGGCGCGACACGTAGTTTTTTATCAACGTCTACACCAAGTCATTTTATAGTTTTGAACATCGTAACTTTTACTCCATTTGCACCATCGCGCGGATATCCACTTTATGGTTGATATAATACTCATCTCATAAGACTCTATATGGCGTGCACCGATTCAAATGAATCTATTCATCATCGTGCACAACAATTGGGAGTTGGTCCAACATCTTTATGGAGTAACTAGCGTAAGGATTTTGGTTTACATGCCTAAAAATACTCAGTTTGTGCTGGAATTAAAAACATATGCCCATCGGTTGCGCCACCAATTTAAGAAATGGGCCGACCAAGATAAATCTGGCAAAGTGTGATCTGGTGGTCTGGCTGGATAATTAACCGGAACAACCTTACGGATCCAGCGGTCGTTAAAATCACGACCATGTGCTTAAAAATCGTCAATTGCTTGTTACCAATTATTCTACACACTGCGTCATCAATCCAAGGACCCTAATTTTTAACTTAGTGGAGGTAGTACGGATTTTTAACACTTCATTATTTCATGTTGTATCGATTAACTGTTCCGTCATTCGTAAAATACAAGTCGTAACAATATGTCACAAAACCGTGAAGAGGTGATGCCTCTTAATCTTTGATTGCTGTCAACTTAAGCCACAATTATGTCATCAAAATACGACATAAATTAGAAGGTAATACGAAGATACAGCTCCGACAGGTAAAAAATGGCACGAAGTGATCGCAGGAAATGTACTGACGACTTTCTCGAAACAGTTGAAAAAGAACCAGCAAACAGAAATATACACACACAAGACACTGAAGAATATGATGCACTCTCAGATGGAAACTATACCAAAATAATCAAATCCACCAACGAAGAGTGAAGTTATAAGTGCCAAGACGTTAAGGAACAACAAAGCTCCTGGATCAGACTACATCCCAGCTAATCTACTAAATGGTGATATATTCACAACAGCAGTGGTTTTAATACTACTATTAGTGGCAGCTGGTAGATTACCAGAGATTGAAAGAAGATACTACTATATAACCATCCAGAAGAAAGACCACTTAAGAGAATGCAAGGATTGGAGAGGACTTATCTTCCTCAATAGCATAATAAAAGTATTGGCAGTGTTTCTTACTTATAACCAACAATCACATTTAAAATGAGTACGCTGGCTTTAAACCTGGAAAATGCTGCATCAATACAGTTCGAATCATAATTGAAAAATCTAACGCACATGGATCTCACCGTTGTACCTACTCTTCGTTAACTTTGAGCGAGCATTGGTCTTGATTCATAGGAGTGCAATTTAGGAAGCATTAAGCGAAATCAGCATCGGGATGTCATCAGTCGGCTAATCTTGATTACGCGCCAATGATATATATGCCTGCTAGTGCTAACACACAAATACGCCAATATATGCCGGAGAAACCCTGAGATATAAATAGAATTTGCACAAGAAGTTGGTCTCAAAATCAACATCAGAAAGATCCAAGGCCTTCAGATTAAGGCACATTAGACAAACACTTAGAAAAACACACAAAAATGCCAAGTATTTGTAAATAAATGCTTTAGACGATTAATAAAATGTTACTGGCCAAACAAAATCATAAAAGAAGAGCTTCTCCTGCAAATAAGGCAAATTGAAATGGAGAAAGAAATTAGGAAACGAAAATGAGGATATATAGGACACACACTTCGAAAGCTATCATGTTACATTGTCGGTACAATGGGTTACAGTGCTTTTAGGCGTTAAGAAAAGAATTCAAGGTTGCTTTTAAGAAAAAACCACAGATTCCATGGTAAATGCAAAGCTAACAATACTATACGAGCGTTTTTAGCAAAAAGCTTTAATATCCGGAATAAGGTAAAGTCGTACTTTCTTTTGTATTTCAGCATATTATAACTGTAAAATTGTGAAACAAAGCACAAAGAAAATCTCGACAAAAGCATAATCTGTAATTATTTCGATAATTGAACTTTTTTTTTGGAAAACCTATTCTACCATGATTCACAAAAACGAACACAACCTGGATATTAAATTTCCCACACGCACTCACACATACAGGTATGTAAAAAGGGAAATACAATTTTCTACAATTTTCTGTCATGTTCGTTTATTGTGAAAAATGATCAAAAGAAAATGATAACGCACAGACAGATACACACACATATATATATATATATATATATATATATATATACACAAACACATATCAGAAATGTTCATTATCTTTTATTAGTTCGATATGTCTATTCCATTTTGAAGATATAATCAACAAAATAAATTGACGTATGCGCCTATATACCTTCTTACATACATATCATAGTGCCGTCTTCATCAATTTTAACCTTTTAAAAATCTCATTAAATTTCAATTAAATAAAAAAAATTCTACAGCATCGTTCAAATTTCCGAATTGGACACTTTATTTAATTTTTTTAGTTTTGAAAGAAATTGGGTGGCCACTAAAATAATTTGTTTTGAAACATAATTGATAAAATTTGTTGGTCTCAACTTAAAGGTATATGTGGAAACAGCATCTTTACAGTATGCTCGATAAAACATTCACCAGTCAGTATCAAGTCATTTTAATATATTTTATATTCTCAGAGTGAACTCCGATATACCCAATGTGCTCTGTGGTGATTTCAAACCGATCTCATTGCTAATCTATTTTTTGTTCGCTTCATTAGAAACACTTTCAATTGAGACCGCGACACAAACAAATAAACTCGTTAGATTTTGTAAGTTTCTCATCTGAATCGAACATTTACATGACCGAACTAACCCCTCCCACAACCCACCTTAATTTGATCTACTTGCGGTGGAATCGTCAACAAAAAGTTACTGCATTGTGTCAATAAAGATTATGGCCTAGACCACGTCGGGTGCGATTTGACAGGAGTTGACCCACTACATCTTGTACGTCTTGTAAATGAAGACACTGATATTTTTCAGTGAAGTCGAAGGCGCTGTAAATGTCTGGTTATATACAGGACTGCTATTTTAAGTATTTGGCACTAAGTCTTAACATTGCTTGTGAATCGCACTTAAGCTAGAATCCGTTGCATCTTAAAGTAACAGGTCAGTCTTTTGCCTAGCTCAATGAGGAAAGCATTCATGCATGCTGCAATGGTAGTGCCATAATCTGTGGAAAGCCATAACCTGCTTTAGCGAAGCCAAAGCGTTTTGAAACTGACTAAGTCGTGTTATGACCCCGGGGTCAAAAAAACCCCGGTTAAATCTTTAAGTATGCGGCTTTCCTGGACACAGGTCCCCATCTTTTACGGCGAATACGAGAAGTGGCCATCATTTAAGGACCTATTCACCAAAATTATTCACCAAGAGGCCTTATCAAACATAAAAAAAAGGTGCTATCAAAAGGCGCACGTGCAGAAAGAGGCGGCAAAACTCATCAGCCATCTTTCTTTAGTGGACGGTATTTATGAGAAGGCGTGGAGTATCTTACAGACAAGATACGACAACAAACATTTGCTTGCGTCAAAGTACTTCAACACTTTATTGTCACTGAACCAAATTCATCAAGCAATACCGTCAAATATCCGGGGCTGCACGATACGGTTATTGAAACCATTCATAATATTCAAAACCTTCAACTAAATAACACTTTTGAAGCTTTCGTGGATCATCTCATTATAAAGAAGGTCGATGCAGAGATAGTAGAAAAGTATGAATTATTCCTTGCCAGCCCACGAGAAACTCCAAAGCTGGAAGAATGCATGGAATTCTTGCTTCGAAGATTCCAGCTATTAGAAGCAACAAGGACACAAAAGGCGTCCATCGCACAACTAAGTCCAATCACACAGTTCATCAGGGGATCGTCTCCCTTGGTACTGAAAGAGGTGAACACAAGACGCAACAACCATCCATCACGCGATCAGTTAGAACAGACTACATTGCCCAGCAGCGTGGCGTGTCTCCCATCATTGAGACTGGCAATCAGAGAGCCTACACTCAGAAGTTTACGACCGCCTGCTCTTATTGCAAACAGAAGGGGCACCTAGTTGACCAATGCCACCATTTCCGCAACATCAGAATAAAACGTCGGATCGACTATATTATTCGAGCACACATCTGTACCAACTGTCTGCTGCACAGCTCGCAAATAACATGCAAGGTTAATGCAGCATGCACAATGTGCAGCAACCGGCATCATCAATTGTTGCATGAACCACACCAACAGCTGGATAAAAGAGTCATCATCAGCACATCAGACTCCCACTACACAACCCTGTTGGTAACCGCTCTGGTCAAAAGCATAAATACGTGTGGGGAGTTAACAGATTTAAGAGCCTTGATAGATCAGGGGTCACAGGTCTCGCTCATCACGGAAGAGGCGGTTAATCGGCTCGGGCTACTGTTATGCCATACATCAGTTACCATTTCGGGAATAGGAGCAAATAACACCAATCCAACAACCGCCAAATTTCAAATATGGCTTCACCCACATTTTTCATCATCATATCGATTAAAGTTTGTAGCAAACGTATTGCCAAAGATCACCATGAATGTGCCTGAACTACAAATCAAACGAAATAACCAATAGGATCAGTTAATCGTGGCTGACCCAATGTTTGACACGCCCGCTTCCATAGACATTTTATTAGGAGCCGACGTATATGGTGATCTCATTGAAGGCCCAATAATAAAGGGAAACCAAATGCCATTAAGACGAGCTTCGGTTGGGTGATCTCAGGTCCAACTCAGATAAAAACGGCTCATCCCTCAGTAAAAATTCACAGCGGAACAAAGCTGGAAGAAAGGATGCAGCTGTTCTGGGAACTAAAAGAAACCGTCGACGGAATTGGAAAAGAAACAACTGACAACCTCGCTTGTGAAAAAACCAATCGTGAAACCACAGGACCAGACCCTTTTGGACGATATGTGGTTCAGCTACCGTTCAAAGAAACGCACTTGGACCAGCTAAGGAGTTCAAAGCAACGGGCGCGCCAACGGTTTTTACAACTAGAACAAAAACTGGAATCAAATAATGAATTAAAAGAGAAATATTGTCAGTTCATGGCCGAGTACCTCAACTTAGGGCACATTAAACGGACATCTCACCACAGCGGCAAATATTACTAACCACATCATGCTGTCATCAAGAGGACAGCAGAAGCCACTAAAGTTCGAGTTGTGTTCGACGCCTCGATGAAAACCTCGAAGGGCGTAAGTTTGAATGACTCGATGCACATCGGGCCTGCTCTACAAAATGATTTGTGGGCCATAGTACTCAAATCGAGGAAGCATCGGGTAGAATTCTCCGTGGACATAGAGAAAATGTATCGACAAGTCAAGATGCATAAGGAACATCAACCGTACGAGACCATACTATGGAGAGAGAAAACCCACCATCATATACACGAATACCAATTAACCACGGTTACATACAAAACCTCGGCAGCACCGTATCTTGCAATCCGGACGTTGACCTCGCTTTTATAGACGAACACTCCATCAATAGGGTCAATCAGAGCTCATCCATCAAGATGCTTGGAGTTCAATATAATCCCATCAGGGATTATTTCTTATTCTACGTGAATCTACCACTCAACACCATCGGACTGATGAAGCGTCAATTTTTGTCTGAAATGTCAAGAGTTTTCGACCCATTAGGGTGGTTCGCACCTCTAATCGTCAAATGTAAAATAATGTACCAGACGTTACGGAGTCTGGACATCGACTGGGACAACCCGTCACCATAGAATTTGCAAACAAGTGGCACCAGATAAAATTGGATTTAAAGAGCACCCAGACGATGACGATCCCTCGATACATCAGCGACGGTAACGAAAGTTATACAGTGGAAATACATGGGTTTTGCAATGCCTCCAAACATGCATATGCAGGGGCCGTTTACGACAAGATCATCAACAACGGCGAGGTGACAGTACGTCTATTGACCGCAAAATCCAAAGTCGCGCCCGTAAGAACAACGATAACCATTCCACGCTTAGAGCTATGTGGCGCATTACTCTTAAGCCGATTGGTCCAACAAGTAACACAAGCCCTTGTCATTTGCATGAAGACCGTTACGTTATGGTCCGACTCCATGATCACATTAGCTTGGATACGGAAACCTCCATCAACTTGGAAATCTTTCGTGGCACCGCGAGTGGCTGAGATACAGACCAACACCAACCCAGAGTCATGGAAGCATATCAGGTCAGAACACAACCCAGCAGATTGCGCATCTTGCGGTGTTACGGCAAAGCAATTAACCACTTCGGAAAAGGGCCTCCATTTTTACTAAATCAGGAACAATACCACACTGAACATCATTCATATTGGTTAAATCAAATGATATTGTAGGGTGTGATGGTGTAATCTTCGAGTTTATTAATGTGGGAACAGTTTCCGTGAGTTTAACTCGAAGCGTGTTGCCTAATTCCAAGATTCATGATTATTCTTACGACTGCGGTAGATTCCACCGTTTTAACTACAAATTTCATAGAAATATTTTACATCAGAAACTTTTGTGGATCTTTTGTTGTCATGTCCCATTGCGATAAGTTTTTTGATGAGTCCTTACAATGCAAAAAAACGGTGTTTCTCTTTGCACTATCGACACCTACTTCGTACTCTGCAATGGCGTAACAATGACCACGGTAAAGGCAATTAAGACAGCGGTAATTCCCATTAATAATTTTTTGTCAGAACTAACAATGTCGGAACTGAATTTTGTATCAAGTTGGTCTCTATTGTGGTATGTGCTGACCTACCTGTTTGCTTCGTTAAAAATTCAAAAAACTAGCATCACAATAAAATAAGCATCTTCTCTAAGCAGTTCTATCAGGTATTGAAACTTTGGAATGGTACTGATTGTACAATAGAGGACGAAAAAAACTTTGCCAGTTGGTATAAGACCATTGAAAATTATGAGATTTGTAATTTGACTTCGGGAATTGCTCAATTCGGAATTGCTAATTTGACTTCAGGAACTAGATTTGGTATAGCTGTATTCAACATTCTGCTTGGCAACGACTTCGTAATAAACTTTTTCGGATTTGGACTCCTGACCAATCAGAGCTAATGAGTCTTATCCTTTAACAATCTTTAATATAAAACTTATGTTGATCTGAACTGGTCGATTGTCTGAAAGACATAATCTTTTAATAAAAGGCTTTATGTGGTGTTTCAATTTACTCTGTTAAAATTTGATCGATTCGGTTGAAGTTGTAATACAAACCTACTGCGATCTGTTATTTGTGGCAAATAACAATTTACAATTAAAATTCCTCTAACACGATCGTTCTCGGAAAATGTCTGTATTATTCTTGCAAAGATGTTAATACAATTATTTAATTATGATCTCGGGCTTCTTTATTAACTAATCAAATGGAGATTTGTTTTAACTGTTTCAAAAATAGAAAGTTACTTTTTTAAGGACTTTAATAAAAAAATCGAATTTCATTTTTTTAATTAAATAATTATGATTGTTTATGCAAAATTTGTCAAAATGAGTATAAATTCAATATCGCTTTATTTGTTTTTATAATAATACCTTAACCTTTAAGAGGATAATAAAAATTTGTGCACCGCTCACTTTTCCATAAAATTACCTTTATTTTGAGGGGTCACAAGCCATATGAAATCGATAAAAATAATATCCTTGTAGGGGAAAAATTCCTTAACCACGTTACAAACATAGTTTTGCATTTTACAGATCATACTGTGTATTATGTATGGATATGTAGTACGTTGTACAAATCTTTTTTGTTTTGCTCCTTGAAGGAAATGTGATAATCGAACAAATGGAGCATGATATTAGAATTTTCAATCATGGTGGTGGTTTGCTATATATATAATAATATTATATATATATATATATATATATATATATATATATATATATATATATATATATATATATATATATATATATATATATATATATATATATATATATATATATATATATATATATATATATATATATATATAGAGATAAAGAAAATGAACAGTGAACAAAATAGGAGTGAGAAGAAAACGAAAATAAAAAATTGCTTAAGGCGACAGAAATTCTTGGTGTTCAAGATTTCCTATTTTTTCTTATTATTATTATTATCATTATTTTTTTTTCTGCCAACCAAATGTATAATTTTACCGGGGAATATAATTTTTGTATTTTTTTTTATACATCGTCAAGATTGAATTCGGTTTGGGGAAAATAGAAATGGAAATGATGAGATGATTTTGCCTTCTATATAAATGTTTGCGACTTTTTATGTTTACGACATTTAATGTCTAAAAAACTTGTGTAGTTTTGCGGTGATATAATTTTGTGGTTTGATACAATTCTTATTACTATACTAAAAGCTGTTCAATAAAGTTTTTTTTTCGGTTAGATTTTAATTTTCGAAATTAAGGTAATATCAGCTGGAGGAAATGTGTTGAACGATTAAATTGTAGAAAATGATACGGAAAATTATTGTTAGTAAAATCAACCTTGAATGTGCTTTAAAATTAAAAACTTATTTAATCGTTTAAAAATCTATTAAAAATATCTGGTATTTTGAACTATTTTAATAAAAAATGTAGACTCTTTGTAGTAAAGCACTAAGTACACAATATTTGTCATATAGCTGAATAAAAAGTATATTGTAATTCGATAGTGACCCAAGTTTTTCTATTAATACATTTAATTTGCAAACAAATAGGTATTCAATTATCGTATATCTTATCGATGACGATCTCTAGCATGACTAAATGATCTAATCTACGTGGTAGCATGGGAATATTAAGAGATTCAAAACTATAAAGATTCGGAACTATACTGTGGGCTAACCAAGGTATAGGAGCACATGTGGATTAAGTCTATTGAATTAAAGAAAATTAAGGAGCAAAACATATGGAGAGGAAAAATTTCAGAGGGTATCTTCAATTTTAAGTAAGGCAATTCGAAATCCAAGCATTCCAAGTTCTTCTGGCATAAGCTTTATTAAAAATGAATTGGATTCCAGGATTTCCAATTTAAAAGAAGCATTCAAAAAAGAAACCAAACAAAATCAAATATTGTACTTGCTAACCAAATTGTCAGCTAGTTGGAGTCAAAAGCGTAAAAAAGAGGAATTTTGAGTAAGCAGATACACAAGCAGGCAAGTGAAACGACTAGTTGTTACCAAAAGACATTATAGTTAACTAGATTCTATTAAGGGTAATCCATTATCAGACGATGTAAAAGGTAGAATTTTGAATTATTATTACGACAACGAAGTAAGCGGAATATTACGGGGCATGCAAGATACATTGAGCGTCCGTGAAGGCGGACGCTCAATGTTGCTGAACCTAAAGGAAGCATACCATAAATACAAACAGCAAAAATGAAACTGATACTGTCGTATTTTCAAAGTTTGCAATGGAACGACCAAGAGATTGCATTTTGCCAGGTGCTTCAGGGACACATTCAGTATGTGTTTGCATTACACAGCAAAATTCAAATTTAATGTACTCAGCTGTCGCCAATTTAGTGCAACCGAGCGATACCAAAGAAGTTTTAAAATATGTAATGTGCAATGTTGAAAATTATGATTGCTGCACTAATATATGTTCTGTTTGCAATACAAAGCTTGATGATTTAATAGCGGAGATCCAACAAAAATTGGGCGAATAGGGTACGGAGGAAATAAAGTGACATGTGTAGACGCAACAAGATCAGTGCAGCATCGAAGAAATTATAATGTCAACGGAAGAATTTCTTGAAATTGTGAGAGGATTGTTAGTTAAACTGAATTTACATAGTTTCACTGCTAAGCGACAATTTGAGTTTCTTCGAGAAAGAAAGGACAACATTTGCCAGGGAGAATACGGTTTTATTTGCGATTTTGCCGAAAACTATTTATAATTTGTATTCTTTATTGTTAAAAATTTGTATTATTGTTTGCAAAAATGGCACTAACAAAATTTAAAGACAGTTTGAGTATAGGAAGATATATAAACTATTTATATATATAAACTATATATATAGATATATAAACTGTATTTCTCAATTTTTGTTCTAGTGGTAATCTGTATTTTTCACAGAATATGTGATTTAACGGTAATTTTTAGAAAATTTAAAAAAAAATCTTTTTTTGTTATCAATGTAACAAGAAATACAGATTCAAAGAATCCCTAAACTATTGAAAATAAAAATTATAAAAAGTTAGTTTCATGATTTTCTATATTCTTCTAGCTGTAAGAAACCGTTGAGAAACCCAAAATTGGTTAAACTGTTCCGAAAAAATGATCAAAAACGAAATACAATTACCCAAAACTGCTAGAAAATGGAAAACTTTAAGAGAGTTGTCTCGAGAGCGAGAGAGAGGAAAAAATGTCTTCTACAAATTTTTTTTACTTATAAATCGATACCTCCGATAATTGCATATTTTTCTATTAAGAAACTACTAAAGTGATGATAAATTAAGGCCATGTGTCGTGAGCAACGGGTTCCAACACACATTTCTGCATTGCAAATATGTAGCTCCCTTAATTCAAAGTTCGGCTAAAATTTTAGTCAATCGTTAACCACCATTCATGTCAACTCGTGCAACATACAATTAAATTACCCAACAAGGGTCCACCTGATAACTTACCACCTTGAGAGCATTGATCGACCAGGGGTCACCGTTTGCCTTAATCGCTGAAAAAGTAATTCCACGGAAAGGAGTAAAGCTACCTATTGAGATATTATTGGGAATCAAATGCAATCAGAACCATCAAGATCCAAATAGATATCATCGCATCAGAAATTGATTGGACTATATATAAGCACTTCCAGGCACCGAGCATTACAGCGATAACTCCAACTGGAAAATAAATAAGGCTATAACCACAAATTACATGTACTGTATCACGTCAAGTTAGCAGAACCATTTACTGGAAGATATCATCTACCCCCTCACGCAGTAGTAAAGAAAACAACAGAATCAAAAAAAAAATCCGAATAGTTTTCGATGCGCCAATGAAAACCTCGAGTCCGAGTCTAAACTACCACATGTAGGTAGGTCCCTCACTACGAGCTGAATTAAGGACCATCCTTTTATGGTGGAGGTGACATCGATTTTAACATTTGCATTTTTCTGCAAATGTTAAAATACATATGGACTAATTAAAATGCCGAATAAACATCATCTATCAAAATATCCTCTAGAGAGAGAACCAACTTAAGACCTCTACTCCTCTTCTCTGCTTCTCTTCTTCACCTTACTTCTAAGTCGACAAATCTATCAAGTCATTAAGGCATTGGATAAACATAAGCAATTTACAAACACAAATACGCAATTTGAAATGTCAGAAGAGAAGAAATAATTGTCAAAAGCCATATTCAAACGGTAGTGGCCGAATCATCTCTCCTAAATTTAATTTGTCATCTCTTAAACTTTTTATTCGCATATTGATTCATCTCTGAAGATGGCGAACAAAACCTAGGGGGATCGCACAACTTGAATAATGTGACCACGCGCTGTCAGTCTTAGTCCATGCTGTACAACATTCGGAATTCAAAGAACAAACCACACTGGACAAGATAAATACTGTTCGGAAGAATCGTCAGTAGCAGTCATTACACCTTAGAACATCGCACCATTATCCGAGTAGGAGGCTTGCTAAATAATTCGTAAACTTGTCAAACCATTCAATCCACTCTGTGGCTATTCTTCAACTTTTTTGTCTGTATAAATACGTCTTCTTAGCAGACATTGAGGAGATGTGCCGTCAAGTGCTCGACCAACCGTTTATCAATAAACTCTTTGGATGGACAATGGAGACAACTTGTGCACGTATCAAGCCACCCACTACAGTTATATACGATACAACATCGGCCTCATTTGGCAGTAGAAATTTGCTAAATGAGTTGTCCTCTTATTATTGGGATATTCATCCACAGGTCGCCTACACAATACGAGAAAATGTTGCCGTGGATGATATTCTCATAGGATTCAATATAGTGAAGGAACTTCACTAAACACTGAAACGAGCCCTGCCACAGACTAATAATGTTGAATCATTGGATAAGCATGCAGATAGTATCAAAATTCGTGTATTCCAGCGGCATATAATCCAAGGCAAGCTTCGTTTTGCGATGCATCTTTCTGAAGCTAATCTGATTTTCAACCATTTCGACTAGCCATCGCCGCTGCTAATCAGGTAAATAATCTTTTTACAAAATTTATTGCGAAGTAATGTCGATTCTAAATTAATGGCTAAAGTTGCGGCAAGATATCGATTATTCTAATTACATTCAGTTAAAGTAACGGTTGAATAGCAAATTTGAAGGAGAGGAAGAATTTGAACTCCACAATTTTAGCGATGCCAGCAAAATTATTGAGCCTGTCAACTGTTCCTGGTGACTTGATGCTTTTGTTCTTGGGACATCGATTTCTGAGAGGAGAGCCACAATTTGGCAGCCAGACAAATTTGACTAGACTGTCCAAAATAATACGAAGAGCAAGTTCGGGATCGCATCTGATGGAGCTAGACCTTGACTCGGGACAAGCCGGCAATTGTTCAATTTTTAATTTATATTATTATATTATTATATTATTATATTATTATATTATTATATTATTATATTATTATATTATTATATTATTATATTATTATATTATTATATTATTATATTATTATATTATTATATTATTATATTATTATATTATTATATTATTATATTATTATATTATTATATTATTATATTATTATATTATTATATTATTATATTATTATATTATTATATTATTATATTATTATATTATTATATTATTATATTATTATATTATTATATTATTATATTATTATATTATTATATTATTATATTATTATATTATTATATTATTATATTATTATATTATTATATTATTATATTATTATATTATTATATTATTATATTATTATATTATTATATTATTATATTATTATATTATTATATTATTATATTATTATATTATTATATTATTATATTATTATATTATTATATTATTATATTATTATATTATTATATTATTATATTATTATATTATTATATTATTATATTATTATATTATTATATTATTATATTATTATATTATTATATTATTATATTATTATATTATTATATTATTATATTATTATATTATTATATTATTATATTATTATATTATTATATTTTGTCATTACTGACATAAGTTTCGTTTTCTTCCTCCACAAAAAAACTAATTATCGATCGGTTTGGTGTCAGTAGCCTGGTTGAGTCTGCGATAACTAACATTCGTATCTAATTCTTCTGTTTGGTTATATGTTATACGGGTGTACGAAGCTGCTCGACAGAGAGTTCCTGGTAATTCCTTGAGGCCGGACACTATAGTCAGTCATTCAATTAATCAAAGTTTTTGAACAGATTTAGTCAATACAAATTATTCTAATAAATATTTTCAAGTAATAACCAAATAATCGCTGCTGGCAACAATTATTATTAATCGAAAATTACCAAGTTCTGCATAACTTGTTTTTTTTTTACAATTCCACCCAATCATTATAAAACGACAGCATCCATCCATATATGAATAAAAATATTTTCATCACGATACATTTTCCAATACGGTAAACATTTCTTGCACCCCTTCTAAAATATATTATTTTTTATGAGCACAAACAAGATTAGCTTGCAAATGAACCATGATATTAAAAAAAAATTAATTCTGTAACATACTAAAATTTTCTTGTATATCCTTAAGTATGTCGAGTTTGTATTAAAAAAATAAAATCTAACATAACATCGGTTTGGATGACTGACAACGTTTAACTCCTTCATTTCAAAAAATTGCACACACAACTCTAACACTTCGTGTGAAAAATATCTTATTTGAAAAATCTCGAATTGCTTTCTGACTTTTCATTTTTACTGTTAACACGTTTTCCACACATAAACATAAAAAATGAAAATATCAAGATTAAATACGGAAGAAAAATAAAAAATTTATAAATGGAAAATACTGTTCGTCGAAAAGCGGAAAAACTAATTTTTCATAATGCGGAATGGTATACAAAAATAAAAACTTGTTTAATAAATTGATTTTGTCTGTAATGAGAAATTAATAAGATTAATGAAAATAAATTGGGAAAAAAAAGAAAATACCTTGGCAAAGGTGTTAAGATGTAGACAAACCGATATACGATTTTCTGTCTTAATGTCGATCAATTTTGTTTTGACTATAACCAGACGTGCAATATATATATATATATATATATATATATATATATATATATATATATATATATATATATATATATATATATATATATATATATATATATATATATATATATATATATATATATATATATATATATATATATATATATATATATATATATATATATATATATATATATATATATATATATATATATATATATATATATATATATATATATATATATATATATATATATATATATATATATATATATATATATATATATATATATATATATATATATATATATATATATATATATATATATATATATATATATATATATATATATATATATATATATATATATATATATATATATATATATATATATATATATATATATATATATATATATATATATATATATATATATATATATATATATATATATATATATATATATATATATATATATATATATATATATATATATATATATATATATATATATATATATATATATATATATATATATATATATATATATATATATATATATATATATATATATATATATATATATATATATATATATATATATATATATATATATATATATATATATATATATATATATATACGAGTAGTTTCTTCTCAATTTATTATGTTCATATTTTGTTTGGTAATATTGAATTCATGCAGATTTTCAACGTCACATAATTTTTTTTCCACCGTTTCTCAAAATATATAAAAACTCGAATAAATCATTCGAAATGACAGGTGAACGAGAAAAATTCAATTTTTGCTTTCCCACAGATAAATATGCATTTAGTTCATGGGAAAAAAAATTCGATTTATGTTGTTTGCAAAATAAGAAGCAGCAGCAGCACCAGTATAGTAGTAGCACAACAAACAAAACCAACAAAAATTAAATTTCCATAACTAATCTGGATAGATAGATTTCCATTTCGCTTTTATATATTTTCAAAATTGGAATATTGAGGTTTGTGGGAAATTTTTGCTTTTGCTACAATGCTATGCTTTTTTTGTGATATGATCTCAACATATACATATTATACATAAGCTTTGCATTACGTTTACATAAATAATGGTTTTTCGTACACATAAATTTATATAAAACACTCATTTAACCTTTACTAATACCGCACGGGTCAACATAAGATGGATCCTTCGTATATGTTTATCGTATACATAAATTTATGTTAACCTTCATCATCCATATATAACGTGAAAATGGGATCAAAAATGCTAATAATAATATTTTGCAGGTGAACGCGTGGGACCTTTTCAAATTAAAGATGGATTACTTCGTCTTGAATCACGTTTGGAAGTGTGTTGGTCGAGAAACGTTAAATGTTTGTTCTTTACTAATTTTTATACCATCTTAAGATGCCGAAATTCAAACACGTTTTCTCACAAAATTGGACGCAAACGAACAATCACTGTAGAAACTAATCGTTCAAATCTCAATCGTTCAAAGTGTAAATCTACTCCATCAAAATAACCTAATGACAAAACGAGAAATCCAGCCTCGGATAAAAAAAACTCACCTGGGCCGTCCAGTCCATGTTGGCAGCATCAACGTCGAAATTAATGGAACCAATATTAAACTTAAGATCGGCACGGTGTCCAAACTGACCATTATATCAAAGCAAACTTGGAATATTCTGGGATCACCTGGAACTACATTCAGCAACTGTGGAATAAATTCGGCTTGAAAGAACGTTGTCTCCATTATCGCAGAAGTCGACTGTGAATTGGGGATTAAAAACTTCAGGCAAGTATATTTTGGTGAATGTATAGTCACAAACATTACAGTGCTTGATGTTTAGGCATATATTGGATCGAACAATTAGGTATTTGGGACTGTCTGATAAACGAAATATGTAATGTCATCCGGGCGACAAAATCAGAACATGATATAATCCATGAACGCATATCCATGTAAAATATTCAGCAAAATCGATTTGTCAGATGCTTACTTACAAATCGAGGTTGATCAAAAATCAAAGCGATTCCTTACAATTAACACACATGACTTCATAAGGGACTTTTCACATTCGATCGCCTGCCTTTCGGAATAAAATCCACCCCTGGGAATGATCGTAAATAACCATTGCATCGCCACCACAGGGCCATCAAAAATTACTGCAATAACGTCAATGCCGGCAACTGAAAATGTTCAACAACTGCGATCATTCCTAGGAGTAATATAATTTAACGGAATGTTTGTCTGGTAAATGCAGGAGTTACGAGCTCTTCTAGACCGACCCTCGAATGTCAATATGAAATAGGAATGGTTACTTAAAAGCCAAAAATCATTTGCAAATTCAAGAAAATCTTAACTTCCAAATTGCTTCTACATGCCGATCAAACACTTCCTGTCAAAATCTACGCTGATGTCATCTATCCGCAGAAGGAATGGAGAAGATTCTTTAACATTCGTCGCAAACGCTAACAATGGCTGTTAAAAACTACCGCAAAGTAGGACAAAATGGTCTTGGTCTTGTTTACTCAGTGAAAAATTTCGATAGGTACATCTTCATGGAAGAAAATTTACACTATTAACGGACCACAAGCCTCTTCTTAGCATTTTCGGATCGAAAAACTGGATTCCCGTGTATACCGCAAATCGACTTCATAGGTGGGCATTTACGTTAACGACATGCGACTTTGAAATATCATATAACCGATAACGGGACTTAATTCGTCAGTAAACAATTCATTGTATTCGGTCATACTCGAGGAATTAATCCCACCCTAACGCCACTGTGTCACCCGATGTCGAACGGGCAAGGTGAAAGATTGGTCGACACTTTAAAGACTACTAAATAAGTCAAAGGGCGAGGGAACAAACAAGGAATTACTCACCAAATTCCTCCACGCATATTGATCAACACTAAACCGAAACACACAAAAAACTACGTCACCAGCAGAAGTATTTTTGGGTCGGTCAATTCGAATGGACAAGAACAACAATTTAAGAAGCACCACGGAAGTCATGATATTCTTTCAATCAATTAAGGCGTCGCTACACCAATAATAATTATAACAGATTCGACCAATTACCATTAGAACTGATTATGACATCAGATCCGGAGTCAGCAATTTACGATGAGACATCATTGAACTCAATGGGAAATTCAACAGTCACGGAGTTCCAGGATTCTCGACAAAGCACATCACCACGGAACAATACTGTGGATACTCGTCAATAGCTCGATCGGATTCGATCCCGAGCATGTTTTCGTATGGTTCCAGATAACAGGAATTAAGTCAGGCAAAGATAACTTTGTGCAAAACTTTAGCTGTACTGTCAACCGATTAACGTAAACCGTTGAGGCAAAATTAGAGTTCCCGTTAAGCAGATTGGAGATGGGTGACAGGCGGCCCACAGAACTACTCCGACAAATGAAATATCTGACAGGCGCTCAATTTCCTGATCATACAATAAAATCTCTGTGAATCCGTAAGACGCCAGAAGTAATAAAGAATGCATTGGATGCACAGCCGGAAGACAATTTAACAGCAACCGCAGATAAACTACATGAGGTGATGGCATCTACGCAACGTGAACCAAGATAGAAACCATGACTTAGACAAAGTCGTGACACCAGATATAATAAAAATAGCAAAAACTGGTTTCATCTACATAACAAATTCGGCAGGCGAAAAATTTCGAAATTACCTCAGATGGATATCAGATTAAGACGTTCGTTCAAACGTGCTTTTATGTTAGCATCAGTGAATCGTCAGATTATAGCCGCTGATTTTTTTTCAAAAATGGACTCCTTGTCGACCTCAAACAGAAATAGCTGGTTGATTCAGCAACTAAGCTGTCAATCAATGCCGCTATGATGAAGGTAAATACACCAACACCTATTCATCTCTCTGTTGTCAGAAGGCCAGTGTCAAGACTACGGAGACAAGATCCTGTATGACATAAAGCAGTATTTACAGAATTCAAACATATGATTGGATTACGAATCTGTCAGGTATCATCATCTCCAGTATTGTGCCCATTACAAATGTTCAAAGAGAAGGAACACGATCGGAGAACTTATGGATATTGGCATAGAGTGAATACAGTTACAACACCAGATAGATATCTGATCCCACCTCTACAAAATGTTTCTATGGCACACGCATGCACATGCATGCAATGAACGAGTTAATGCCATCAAGAATTTGCCAGCTGCATTAACGTTTAAAAGCATACAAGACTTGGTCGGCATGATAGATTACTACCACCGATTTATACCGAAATTAGCAGAAACACTAGCACCACTACATACGCACTTGGTCACTTTATTAAAAAAATAAAGTTTAAAGTTGGGTTTGGGGTTATAATGGCTTTGGTATGTTTCCATATAGGTAGCGGAGGGGGGGAAGCAAATGTAAAATCAATTTGATATATTTTTATGGTATTTGTAAAGCGGTTAGTTCAATTGATTTGTAAAGTTTAATCGAACTTTAAAAATCTAATTTGTATAAATTTTAAAGTTTTATTTCAAATAAAGTGTATATAAATTAGATTTTCGGCTATTATATGACGTATCTGTCGTAAAACGATTAGCTTAATTGATTTGTAATATTTAATCAAATTTTAAATTAAATTTCAGGCAAAAAATAATTCAATTTTTACAACCTACGGCTAAGAGCAATTATTTAATTAATAGATTCTGTTTTCAGGAAACAATTGCAGATAACAGATGAATGGTGGCATACTGGAGTTGCTGACAAGAGATTCCAGGATGCAGAGCAGTTCAGTAAAATTGTGACTGCCTTGTGCTAACAGTAGTTCAAATATTGGCTACCGGGAAACCGGGCCAATTCTGTCATTACTGACATACCTTTCCTTTCCCTACCCCAACCAAAATAAATGCATGAATAAATTCATTAAATAAATAACAGAAATAAATAGATTAATTATCCCAATTATCCTAGTAAAACGGAAATAAAGAAATGTTTGCAATTTTAATCTTATTGTAGAATTTTATTTAAAGAAAGCCACCTCATAATAATATATTGCACCAAAAGTTCAACCAGATCCCACTATATCCAGCTATAAATATTGGCTATTGGACTAAAGGATATTAAATCACATTTTGTCGCTGGTAACTGTGCTTTGTATACCTGTAGTGTACTTCTAATGACTAAATCCATTTCAAATGTCGACGTGCTTACGTCGCTCAAGGTGATGAAAGTTAAACCCTGACGAGTGAGTTGAAATATTGGCTGACGACAACCGAGTGAGTCATGCGCATGATGTTTATGGCCTCAAACGCGATGGGAACGATACTTAAGGAATTACTTTCCACCACAAGACTAAGAAGTTGAATGATTTATAGAATTAAATTCATTAAAGCCTAATATGCTTAAAACTAAATCCACAAATTTAATGTTTTCTCTATTCATACTCACTTATTTATAAATGTTAGGTTATAATCCCAAAATGTTCGTCAAACTTACCTAAAACGAAAAAAATTAAATTATTACTAAGGGTTACGGTAAAACTTATTTGAAACTATCGTCTTCCTACTGTACATGCAATAACATATTATTTAAAATTTATGACAAATACAAATATATTTAATGTAACTGCGCACAATAGAGAGAGAAAACAAAAAATTATCGTCTGTTGCTATGACGAAAATCATAAAACATATGACTAACAAACAAATTTAAGACATTTTATCAAATACTATATACCTAGTACTAAGATGTGTCATAACTCATACCATATAAAAAAAAAAAACGAAAAAAGAGCGGTACGGTAATTTCGATTTTGGATATTAACTTTGCGTATAGTTGAACGTAACAAACCAAAATAAAGAAATAAAATTGTTTAAAATTTTTTTGTTTTATCATTTTTCAGAAGTTTCGCTGTATAAACAAAAATAAATGTATTATATCGTCTCATTCTATTTTATGCTCATCAAATTTTTTTGTTTCTGTTTAAACCGGTTTTTTGTGATTCTACTAGCTGTTTTTATTGATTTTTAGTTCATCGTGTTTAGTTAAGATTGTGAGTTGTGACTATACATCACAATATTGTTCGTAAGCATTATAAATAACATTTTTGATTTATTTTCAATGCAATTGTAATATTATATAGAATGCAACCACACCGTCGCCGATATAAACGTGGTGGTCGAACCACAATCGATCAGCTGCATGAGTTTTTAACATTTGTCGAAAAAAATCCAGAAGTATTTCGACCAAATGCGATTAAAAAGGATGTAAATTATGTGAGTATCAAATGGCATGAATTGGCTATTTTATTAAATTCGTTAAGGGGGCCCAAGAAAAAACCATACGATTGGAGAATATCGTTATTTCATTGGAGAAATCAATTAAAGTCGCGTGTTCGTAAATTACGCGCAGAACAAATGATAAAAACCGAAGGAGCTAACATTAATTTATCGTTATCGACTCTTGAAATGCGGGCATTAACATTATTTGGTGAATTGCCAATCGGAAATGGAGACAACATACGACAAAAGAATAGTGTGGATTCGCGGGTGAACGAAACTGCTTATATGGAAAGTACTGTGCAAGACATTAAACTCGAATCAGTAAGTAATATAAGATTGTATCACTTTTCTTTATAATTTTTTGATGATTTTGTTTAAAGGAACTTGACATTTCGGAACTAGAAAACGTGGAAATGACTCATCTTGGTTTAAACTTATTGGATGGTACGAGCCAAACGACTAAGTCTGTTGAAACTTACGAAGATTTCACAGGAAGAGAATCCAGTCGATTGTTGAGTCCCAGCCAAATAAATACAGTTCTTGAGGAAGTATGCTTTATACTATTAAAATGTTATTTATTTATATTAATTGCTGATTTTTTTTAGGAAGCTCTCAGGCCAATGTCTAAAAATACTGGTGAACAAATTCAAAATGAGTCAACATTTTCAGGAAAAACAGATCAAAGTAATCAATATGTCGAAAGTCGGGAAGAATTTGATAAACGGATGACGGAGGAAAATCTTAAAATAGAACGTCTGAAATGTGAAGCACAAAATACAATGGCTAATGCTGTATCAAAAATGGCGGATGCTTTACTTATATTTGCAAATGCTTATGCCAAGAAATAATTATTGACTTTCTTGTAAATTAGAACTTAATTAGTAGTTGTGAGGTAAATTTAAATAAAAATAATTTAATTTTTTGAATAGTTTTGGACTAATTATTTCGATACTGGCTTGATGCATCACTAAGTTTTTTTACAACGAAAGCATTTGTTGTTCTATTTGAACGGAATGTTCCGGGCGATTTTAATGCCAACGGCGTTGAAAGAGGAACCCAAATTTCTTATAATAGACGTAAAGTTCTACTGAAAGGATTTCCGTTACGTCCAGTGGAAATGTTAAATGTTGGCCACACCTCCACAGTTCAGAAGAAATGGAGTGGAAAGAAGAAATTCCTCCAGTATATCAATTGAGAAGATTCTATTTCTGATCGTTCTACGAACGGAACGAAGGCATTTGAAAATCCATCATTGCCGCTGGATACGGCTGGAAAAATATTAGACAGGATCATATTTGAAAGACTGCAGGATTCCATTAAATACAAAGGATACCTGTCTAAAAATCGATTTGGATTCCAAAGCTCGTGAGGTAGATACGGCGCGAGAAGCGATTGCAGGTATCAGATGGAAAAACGGTTTCAACAAATGCCTTTAACTCGGCTAGGTGGCAGTGCACAATAGATGTGTAACCAAATTAAGAGGTTTCCAAATATTTAACAAGGCAAAAGTACGAGAGCAATAGACTATCATATAACCGAAGAAGTATAAAAACGGATGGTGCTATCTCTTACATTGTGAAACGCCATGTATAGCAGTATTTTAAACTGCCGATACCAGAAAAAGGAAAAAATGTTGGCTTTGCGGATGATGTGACAGTAGTAAAATGAAAGAAAGCAAAACGCTTTAAGTGGGTGGACACAACATATTGGGTCACAACATACTGTGTCCTTTATTAAGAACCTGAGAGTAATAACCAATGCTAGACTATATCATTGAAAGTCCATTTGGATACTGTGTGTAGGAAACCTGGGAGAGTAAAATGGAGCTTTATAGCGAATAATGCCAAATATAGGGCTTGCAAATGTCGCAGATTAATACCAAGTAACGTGGTGACATCTATTTTAATGTAAGACTCACCGAAAAGGACGAGTTCTATGGAAAAGTTCACATTTACAGCAAGCGACAAAACGTTATCCTATGTATGAGATGAAAAAATATCCGAAAGAGATGATTTAGGAAACTGAGACTAGTGACTTTGGATATATTCAGTATAAGAGATGAGATTTCACTAAGTGTCTTTCAAATTATGCTCCTATTAATCTTAACACGCTCGCTCAAAGTCCACGAGGAGTAGAAACAGCGATGAGTGTCATTTGTTAGATTGTTCAATTATGATCCAAATTGTATTGATGCGATCTATGCAACTCTTTCCAGGTTTAAAGCCAGGTCTCTCATTTTGTATGTGATTATTGGTTACAAATGGGATGCGTTACAGGCTGATCATAGCCAATTATTTCAATATGCTGTAGAAGAGGATAATTTCACTCCAATTCCAAAGTTATTGCTTCTTTTCACCTCTCTAGTAATCTACCTGTACTCCAATTTTTTGCCTATAGTGGTGTTAGAACCGTTTCTAACCGGACTATGGTTCGGCTCATGGATTCTGCACTTTATAGTTGTGTTCTTCGTCATCACCGACCGTAATCAGGTGATGAAAAATCCCTTTTGCAACCCTCCACCGTTGAGATTCGAACCCGGTTCCTCCCGCCCCAAACACCGCAGCTTTAACCACTGCGCCAATTGCTCGGTCCTCTTCGATTCATCCAATTTAAAGAAAAAATTCTTTCTGCGAGAACGTCGTTTTGCCATGAAGAAATTGGATTAAAAGCTGATAAAGGATCAGCGATGAAAGTTAGGAAAAGGGTTGAAATAAGGATAGATACTTGAGGGACACGAGTTCTTAATAAATGGAAGCCACGCCATCTACCATCACTTGGATTTTGCGACAAAAAACTAAATGCTTACTCCATACAATGAATAAACTGCGAAGGCCAACTGCCATCAATTTGAACAATTAACTCTTTTGCTCCACGCGATCAGATATCATCGAGACATTGTGTGCAATGACTTGTGATTCACCAGTTTGTTGAATGGTTCTGTTCCATTGTCCAGTGACAACATTAACTAAGTCATCTGCTGAACGCCCGCTACAAAATCCATACTGCCAGTCGGAAATAATTTGTAGGGTGAATTTTACTGACCTTTTTTGGCACAGGATGTATGTTAGCAGTTTTCAAGATGGAAGGGAAAATGCCAGAAACATAGATCGATGGAACAAACATAATAGTGGCTTTGATAGGAATTTACCACAATATTTCAGAAAAATTTGCGGAATACCATCGGGACCGGCTGACTAGTTTGTGTTAATGTTTGCATGGACTTTAGCGTTAAAGCCTGAATCTAATGTGGGGCATCGACGAGCTGGCTACAAAATATAAATGGGGGTGTTTAGTTAGAATCAGCTAAATTAGAGTTTGCAGTACATTTTAGGCGAAGAAATCAGCTTTTTCTTTGGGGTATAGAAAAAATATTGTCCCCATCTTTCAGAGGTGGTATAGATGATTTTCTGCTATCCAAGTTTTTTTTAACTTTACGAGTAAAGAACCAAAAGGTCCAATTGCTTTAACCTGCCGCAGCTCTTCTCTAACCATCGTTTTGTGATCTTTTTTATCTTGTACAGCAATCACGATGCCAGGTTTGTAGCCGCCTTAAATTCTGCTAAATTTTCATTTGACAGGATTTTTACATATGTTCGGTGATGGTTTTTTTTTTGGTGGATGCTGTCCTGCATTTGTGATTATGCCAAGATTTGCCTTTTTTTGCTGTGTTAGTTGGTTTAAAGCTGCAAACATTTCATAGCCATGGATTTCCACCGATATAAAGCTGAAATCATTATTAATACTCTGGCCTATAAAACTGGAAATGAAAAAAGGTATATCCTTGTATCGCCAGCCTTCTATGGTGAATAAACCGATCGATTAATGATTAACCCTTGGCCGAAGTATCACCAGAATTCAAAGTTTTGGTCTCGGTCAGAAGTAAACCCGCTGGTCTTGTGAAAGCTGTTTTGTGTTATGCACCGCTGTGAAGTTGTGAATTATAATGACACAAAATTCAAGTGTGACCATATCGTCAACCTAACCTACTTTGAATTTACTAAGTGGCTTTTTGATCAAAATCTACCATCTTATAACGCCCACGCCACCATACAAATGTTTAACTTGGTCCCGCACTCAACTCTATTTACAATATAAAGTTGTGTAAAATTCAATGAGCCGTAAAGTTGATTATAAATTTTCCATAGCGTTTAATAGAATCACAGTTCATTACCATCATCGTCGCCATTGCAAATTCATACAAAATTATATGATTCATAAATGTTATAGGCAGAACGATATAGATTCACACACATACACACAGAGATAGATCTTAATTTTGCCTACATACACATTACAAATTTTCACAATTTTCCTATTTAAACAAGACAATTTCCCAGCATACACACAACATAGAGGATATGTATACATTCGTACGACAAAAAAAAAAGAAAACTGGAAACGGAAATTTTTTTTTTTTTTTTACATTTGTATTTTTCCAGTTGAATTTATTTGATTTATTTTATTTAAGGATAATAAATTTATTATAAATAACGAAAGACGTAAAAAAAAAAAATAAAAAAAAAACCGAGAAAGATTTTCATGTGTAGGAAATTTAAATTTTTACTTCGGTAATTTTAAGTTGACTTAGGATTAATGAACAACGTAACGAAAAACTAAAAATAAAAAATCGGTTGGGAAAATTACGTTGAGATAGAATACAAATGGTGAAAATTTTACCATTTCATTATTTTAGCTCGCATGATAACTTTTTATTTTGTATGCGAAGGGATGAATGTTTTTTTTTCGGGGTTTGCAGATAATTAGGTTATTTAAATATCTGGCATGGATACAGCCAGTCTATATGTACGGTTAAAAAGACATTCCAGGTTTTTATGTTTAAAGCTGTGTCATGGCAATTAACACATTTGTGAAAAGGTTATTGGTGTGAACATGTTTGTGGTTAATTTTTTAAAGGAAAATTAGATTGACCCGTCACCGGTGGTAAAAAGGCAATCTTTTAGAATCTAAGTCACCACTGATTTTTCAATAACCACAAATGTGTGTTCTTATATTTGACATATATTTGTAATGCGACTAATGGCCAGAAGTCAGGTGGCTTCATCATTAATTAGTTAGTTAGTTTGAGGTGGCCGCCCAACAAAAGGACGAGCATAGACACATATGGTCCGTAGACTTAACGCTCAATTTCGGAGATCCATTATCGCTCAGGAGTTGCGCTCCCAAAAAATTGAGTCTGTTTTGAGACAGACTAGGACAGATGCATAACAAATGAAGTATTGTTTCCTCCTCTTCATCGTCGTTACAGCTTCGACAATAATCATGAAAGAAAGCACCAAGTCTACTGGCATGCTTTCCAATACGACAGTATCCAGTAATGATACACACAACCGTGCTGATATTATGCCGTTTCATAGATATTAGCTGATTAGACCTTTTTAAGTTCAAATTAGGCCAAATCTGCCTAGTAATTACACATGAGGTGGCATTTGCCCATCTATTGTTAGTAATTTTACGAGCTTCTTCTTTAAGGAGTAATTTGCATGTTGCAAGTGGTACTTCAATGTCCACCTTGCACCCTTCAATATCCATCTTATCTGGGTGCCAGGGCCTTGAAAGGCCTTGGCACCCAGATAAGATGGATATTGAACTGTTCAGCCATCTCGTTAAAATATGAAAGACAACTCCGGGCTACTTTCGACGTGATAAAGCCTGATTGTAAAACTTTAATAGCAGCCTGACTGTCTGTGAAAATGCCAATATCTCTTACAGATATTACATGATACTTCATCCATAGACTTCAGTCTATGGCTTCCTTGATTGCTATAAGCTCTGCTGAAAATGCAATGATCAGGGAGGCAGAAAGAGAGATTTACATTTAGTTCTTCGCAGAAAACCCCTCCACCGACCTTTAAATAAATTTTCGAGCTATCTGTAAAAAAGTTAACAAAATCTGACTTTAAAACTGTTCCATTCACCCAGTCCTCTCTGGAAGGAATATCAGTCAGTTATAAATTTAACTTCGGGGTATGATGTCGAGATGGTGTAGTCCTAAGATTTGGAGATTTCTTTGTTCGTCAGAATAGATGAGTGCCCCATAATGTTACAGTAGCACATTGAATTGATTTAAACCTTATGGCTGCACTAGCAGCCACTTGCTTGGTCAGGATATCCAAAGGGATGAGATGAAAGAAAATCTCCAGTGCTTAAGTAGGAGTGCTTCTAAGTGCACTACTAATACACAAGATAGCGGTTCTTTCCACTTTTAACAGCAACTTTTGGTTCGCCACTATATTTAAAGCGGGCCACTAAACTGTAACTCCATACATTAGAACTGGTCTAACTAGAATGCTATCGTAGCCTTTTTTACTCTTTCCAGAATATAAGACTTCCTGCTTAGTTTACTATCCGAAATGAGGTCCAAGAATTTCACTTTATCTGCGATGTTCAAAACAACTCCTTTGAGAGTTGAAGGGTGAAAGCGTGGAAGTTTGTACTTCCTGGAAAAATGAATCAACTCAGTCTTCAGTGGGTTAACACTAAGACCACAACTATTGGTCCATTGAGTTAGAATGCCAAGACTATTCTGCATAACATCTCTGAGGATACAAGGATACATACCGAAAGCGACAGTAGCAACATCATCTGCAAAAGCCACCACTTTAAAGCCAGTCCCTTCCAGGTTTAGTAACAGGTCATTTATGACCAAATTCCAAAGGGGGGATAATACACCACCTTTCGGTGTACCCCTACTTACAAACACGGATGGATGATACACCTAGATTCACCATTGAACCTGCCTTTGAGCTTTTGATCAATCCAGCTTCTAAGTGTCACATCCACCCCCAAATTTGAAAGTGCTTGCTTAATCGCCTCTGGGTTGACATTATTTAAGGCACCCTCAATATCACAAAAGGTCATCAAAGAAAATTCCTTATAATCGACCGACTTCTCTATAGGACATAAGAGGAAATGCAGAGCAGTTTCCATCGATTTTCACTTACTATATGCATGCTGAGACGCTGACAGCTTTGCAGGCTCGATTGAGCCTTCGAGGTAAGTCTCTATCTGTCTTTCTAGAATTTTCAAGAAAATAGAAGATAAGCTAATAGGCCTAAGGTCTTTGAGATTGCAATGAGAGCGTTTTCCCGCCTTTGGAATAAAAAGCTGCTAATCGCCTTTTTGTAGACATCTAGCGATCTCTGATTGGCACAAACTTTCAATTTGAAATGGTTCCTGTACCAACCACAATCCCAGCATATAGGAGCCACCCCAGGGTTCTCCTTCATAATCTTGAGGAATGAGGAAGCTGAAACCTTTTCCACCTTTGTCCAATTAGAAGAAGTGATGCTGCCATCCTCCTGAGCTCGGTAGAGAGAGACTTGCATTATTTTTAAACGTTTCCCTTTGCCAGGTATTCAGAGGCTGCGATCAAATCTGGGCTATTTGAAAGGGCCCCCAGTCAGGTTGATCATCAGCACGGGTCGCATGAAACCTTAATCCAGCCCTAGTTGTATAGTGCTAGCACTCGCACCTTACATTTAGCCAACCAAAGTCGTTGCCCGGATGGTACCACTAGGAGGTATATTAGATACAATTGACGGACTCCACATACTAATAATAATAGAGAAAAAGCCGTAACAAATTACGACCATAAAACCATTGCCTACCCTATTGAGACTAACCCACACAATCCTATCATCATTTGATTATCATCATCATTAGATAGTCGAATTTCCAAAGCCTCCAAAAGCCTATCGTGTTCGGTAACATGATTGAAAAGCAACACATAACACAATGTCAGCTTACTTATAATATATTCCAATAACATTTCCTAAAATTAGTACTCAACAATATTGTTTTACCGGGACTTTGCAATGTACTTACGTACTTTTTAAATATAACCAGCAATCTTATACAATAATCATAAAAACTAAAATGTACTTTAAAACACTGTAATCAACATTAAACATCCACAAAATGCGATGTTTGCAAATTGTTAAGAAGTGCGTCATTAAAGCATAACAAAACTATTATTATTTTATATTGTGTGCGGAAAACCCGCATCGAAAAACAAACGGAAATATTTTTACCCAATTTAATTTTCATAATATCCATAAATCATAGAACGTTCTTGCATATATACAATGCTTTCCAACGAACGTTGTTGTGAGAACGTGAAACAACAAGATCTTGAAATCTTAAACAAAAACCGAAAGTAACAATGCAATCATACAATTATATAACCATTTGTAATGGGAACATAATAAAGGGTTTACCAATATAAATACGCTAGGAGATGCTCCTATAGCTAGAACCGCTTTGTTTTTTTTGTGCGATTGTGAAACGTATTTGCCTGGGCAACAATGACAACCGACATTTTTAATACCTCCCAAAGAGCGTTTACATCATAAGAACGTGTGTTTTAATTGTCCCAATAGTTTAGCTGTTTAGTCAGCCAAGCGGAGTTCAGTTAAATCGTTAAGAGAAGACTGTTAACCAAACCCCTTTTGTACTACAAGCGGTATTCATTGCATACTCATGCTATTTAATCATATCCACATGAGAATGTATTGTAAGTAAACAAACGGGTCGATATATGTTCAGAATATATACTATAAAACAAAAGAGAGTAAAAATTAACAAAAAAAAATTAAAAGGCAAAATTGATGTTATCTCTTTCCTATACAAAACACAAATAACAAAAAAAGAGACGAAAAAATTCTCAATTATCCATACACATTAAATAGTATGCGTAACTGAGAGTTAAAAATGTTAAATAGTGGTAGTAGGAATGAGAAAATTATACATTTTTTGGTATTGATTTTCATAGCACCAATACACTCAATTGTGTATAAACGTTTTGTTTATCTGTGTCAACGAAAGTTACAAGATGGCTTGTATAATAGAGAAGGTTTTGCTGTTAACATAGTATTGATTTGCAATCAGTCCTATATAGTGAGCTGTTTAGTTTTCGTAATACACCCAATGTCGTAAACTGAAAGACACCTTCTGTAGGTGTGTGTTAAAATACGAACAAAGCACGAGATTGTCACAATTTATATCTAGATTTGGTGCAGGACCATTAAAAGGTTTACCTAATACTTATAATATTAATTCGTCCTAGTTATTTGTACAAGATGCACATTTGTTTATATTCAAAACATAAACTGGGAGCCTGGTGTAATCGTAAAAGTTTTGGGATCAAGATGATATATGGAGAAGATGGGATCGAGTTCGTGTCTTTATCAAAGTCAAATCCAGACAAAGGAGTCGAAGATGATATTACCAATAAACTTAAAGTCAATTAGCTGGAAAATCTTTGCGATCCTATTGTTCAACCAGTTGCAGGTTGTCTGATTTTTTTCCTGTTAGAACGTCTAATGATTCTACATTGCTTAGTTTAAACACTCATCGCCATTTTGTGTAAAATTATTTGATTAGAAACACTCTGGTTGCTTGAAGGATGGCATTAATTTTAAATTTTAGAAGCAAAATAAGCGCAACTTAAAGTAGCACTCCAAAGAAGAAGTACCATCGAAACAAATAAAATAAGAACAATTTGCTGATTGGGTAAAATATTCTACGGCTTATCATTTTGAAAGTGTCATCGATATGTTCCAACTCAAAATACTGTTTTGGGTTTTTAAATTAGTTACAAACATTCATAATCTTAGTGATTTAGTAACGACACAATGAAGACCTGTTAGTTTGATCAGTTCTGTATTGATGACCTGAAGTCCAAAGTGGAAATAGAAGAAGTTTAACTTTTGACTGGCCCATTTCATTTCGAGCATCACAGTATATTGGAAATATATAGAGAGATTGCTGTCGGCAGGTTTCATTTCATGATTCAGTTATTATTTAGTTATTATATTAAAAATTGTTTGTCTCATTTGAGAGTTTGCAGCTGGAATACGGTGCTATAATTTGGAATCGTTTTTACGCTAATGAGTTTGGTCGAATTTCAAGCAACTCAAAATATTTCTTGTTCTTTGCCTTCGAAGCATTCTAATAGTCGCTAATCCGCCTTCTTTCATTTTTCCGGCTTATCATGGTAGGATTTGGATGGTCCGATCTAGAAAGCCCTCCAAGATCTCATAATGGAAGTACCTGAACATTATAAATGTAAAACCCTTTAAAACATAATAAAAAATATAAAATTTAAGAAAATAAAAATTCCAAACAAAAGCCAATTCAAATCTTTATTATTATTATTTCTATTTTAAAGCAACAAATTTTTTCCCAATTTTCAACCAACAATTTTGAATACACGAGTATATTTGTAAGTGTCTGTAATACCAAACAAACGTGAACGGTGAAAGCTAAAAAAAAAATATAATAAGAATAGTAATAAAAAAAGTGCCATAAAAATGGAAACTTAGCCGAAGAGAAAACCAACACAATATTCACTTGTTCTTTCATGGTGGTAAGTTGTAACTATAGTTGTCTGATATATTGCAGTTTCTGTGTACTTTTTGGGTGGACAAAAAAAATCGTACATTGTACTTTTTACCACATAAATACTAGTTTTTCTGGGTTTTGAAATATTTTACGTGTCTTTTTCGTTTAATGGCCTCTTACTCCTGTTAAGTTTATGTTAAATGTATTTAAAGAAGTAAAACATCAAAATTCAGTTTTGGCAAGAACTTAATCAACTTTACTGGGGTATTATTGCAACATGTGCAGGAGTGCCAAAAGAATGAAACAGCTGTAGAAAATTTCTTGGAAAATATAACTGACGAGAGTAATATGCAAAAAGGTGTAGTAATATTATAAGATCAAGAAGGTTTAACCTATCCTCAGACACAATGACAAAATTGGAGTAAAATTGTAATGGCTCACGGTGGTTAATTCCTTCATATTTAAGTTCCTATAGACACAAGAGTTTTTTCTTCAAATCCTATTTTTAAATATATTTTATACCACGATGTATTTAAATACTACAAGCTTGCTCATTATCTTAAACTTTATAAAGTATAGAAGTGTTGTGATAAAATAATACAGAAGAATTGTCATGGTAATAAATGGACAAAAGGGTTTCATAACAAAATTGTATTCAGACCACTCTGGATACACATTATACTGTACCTACATTTTATTGTAAGAGACTTTAGATACAATAGCAGTCATTGGAAAAGGAGTATGTCCTGGAACTGTTTCTACGATTCTTCCATTGGCCAATGACATTAATAACTGTGTTGTCCTGTGGTGGTTTATTAGTATTTTTTCAGTTGCTTTTAATTTGGTTTCATTTAAAATTTCGTGCAGGTGTCTTGGTTATTCCTGTGAATTTTTAAAATTAGCCAAGAATGCTTCGATTTTTAAATATATTACGGCTAATGGTACCTTCTATATAGTTAAGACTTTTTGTTCGCAAATGTTTCAACATTTTTTAAAAAAACTGGCTTGCTGGTTGATATTATCCAGTATTTTTCATACCAGCTAGATGGTTGCAATATTTTTACAATGTGAGACGTTGTCCAAGTTTACTATCAGATTCCCATTGAACCTATCAATATGTTAAAAATAGCAATTTCAACACCATTCGGTTTGTTTAGATTCGATCTAAAGATTCATGAATTCAATTTTATTAAGTTTGAATTGTTGCTATGTTTATTTGGACCATGTGCTGATTGCCCCTCAAAATTTCAATGAAAATAATAACTACTTAAAAAATATTTTTCAAAAATTTTCGGTTCGGCTACAAGGTAACTGGCCAATGGATAATTCATATCGAGGTCATTAAAAATTTCAATCGTCCTACTACAGTTAAACAATTGAATCGTTTTTGAACATGATACATTTTTATCGACAATTAATTCCAGATGTTGCTGCGGATCAAATATTATTGAATACTTTTCTGAAAGGATGCTCAATAATAGTAAGGCTCTAGGCGATTGGTCAACAGCAGCTAACTAGGCGTTCGTTTACTGTAAACAATAACATACCACATGACTTAATCATTTATAACTTTCAGCGCGTTTGGCTTCAATGGCCGATGCATCGGACTCTGCATTAGGAGCAGTGGTTCAACAGTTAGTTCGGATACTCGAAAACCACTTGGTTTCTACGCCATACGCATTTCATCAACATAATTTTTGCGTCAATTTCGTCACCTAGACTTTTTTGTTCAATTATTATGTACCGATATCAAACACATAAATAATGGAATAAATAATGTTAGTTGCAGATACCATCTCTCACTTCAGTCAAATTGCCATTCCTGAAAATTTTGACAATGCAGCTATAGCAGATTCTCAAGCCAATAATGATGGACTACGAGCCATTTTAAGTGGTAACACTTCAACATTTCTCAAATTACAATAAATTTATCTAACGTTTAACAGTAATAAATCTATATATTGTGACGTTTCTACTAATGGTCATATTTGTCATAAAACGGTTAATTTAATTGATTTGAAATATTTAATCAGATTTTTTTTAAATCTAATTTATATTCATTTTAATGTTTTGTGTCAAATTAATTTGTAATTTTGAGACGAAAACTTATTGAATTTAATACTGCCTTAGAGCAATTAGTTCATTAATAGATTTTATTTTCAGGGAACCTTTGCAGATTACAGGAGTAGCTAAGAAAAGATGTGCCAGAATGGTGGCATACTGGAGTAGCTAATAAGAGATGACAGAACAAAGAGCAGTTCAGTAAAATTGTGATTGCCTTATGAATAGAGAGCGTTGCAATAAACATCGCGAAAATTGTTTTCGTGATTTTATTTAATTTTCTTTTAAAATAAATCTATTATTTTTTTTTCTTTTGATTATTCTTGTTATTGTTTGCTTTTGTGTTAATTATTGATTGTTAAGTGAATATGCTACCGCCATAATTCATATTAGTATTCCAGCTGATACAAAAATTTAAGGCAACTTTTATTGTAAATTGAATTCACATACAACAACATGTATAAATGTAAAAATAAAACCCAAAAAAAAAAAAAACTTTGGAGCTTTATTTTGGTTTACATTATGTCGTGAAATTGCAGTAACAAAATTTTTAGTGCCTCGTTTTCCAACATTGTGTTGTGTAGTCTTTGTGGCTTCAAATTCCACTATGATTGTAGTGGGATGGACCGAGCAGCGATTAATTCTATGAAAAAATGTTCCAATTTATTTTATATTGGTAATTGTTGTAGGTCTTGGATTACTAATAATGGTTTATCAAACTTGACATCATAGCAGAAGGCCCCCGAAAACATAGATAAAAAAAATTGAAAGTGACGTTGCTGAAAATCGCAAAAAACTAATAGATCTTCTAGCGAAGTTTGACAATGGTTTTTTTACTAAGTTATCGTACGCGCAAGTCACCGAGGCAAGCACGAGTTCCAATAATGTCAAAGCTTCAAATACACCTCAAACGCTTGTAACCGAGGCAAGCACGAGTGCCAATATTGTCAAAACTTCTAATACAGCTCAAACGCATGTTGGTATTGGGTGACGTAGTTTGTAAACGACTACTGTCTAAAGACCGTGCTTTCGATAGTACAATCACATTCATTTCGTTTAAAATTGGTTTGATGGAGACCCATTTCAACAAGCTAGAAAATTCTGATGCGTGGCCACCTGGTATAATAACTCGTCTATTTATTAACTACCCGCGTTCTTCAAAAAACCTGATTGGTGTCAAGTTGCAACAACGTCAGCATTAACTTCTCAGCTTATACATGCTGCAACTTGTTCAAATTATAAACCTAGAACTATTGGAGCCAATTCAGGTGATAAATTGCATTTATTGAAAACAAATTATTTGTTTTTTGGACATCTTAATGTGCGTAGTTTGTCTAAACATTTTAATGAGTTAACACTTTTATTACATAATTACGAATTTGTTTTTTTTTGCATTGTCAGGGACCCGATTACACAGTAAAATTAGTTCTAACTCTATTTTAATTAATAACTATAAGCTACTAAGGTCAGATCGTAATACTATCAATCAACACTTAATATTAAAATTTTATCATCTGGCTTTTATGGTAAAGTAGAGTATTTGGCCACTGAACTGGTAGGTAAATTTGGTAAAACTCTTATTGTAGATTTTTATAATCCTCCTCTTTCTGTAAAGGGCAATATTACTAATCTAAATGTTATATTAATTGATTTTTTGCCAATATTGTTACCTTGAATAATTTAAGAAAACTAGGTGTTCATGTTCGACAGGTAATGCCATAATTCCATTTTCTACAGAACAAATTATGAACGAAATAAGTCGTTTTCGTGAGACAGTTGTGGTTTTATCATTGCCAAATGTCGAGTCTATTTGTTCTGAAGTTACTGGATTTTCATTTGCAGGTGTTGATGAGTTAAATGTTTTGGTTGCAATTAGAGCGGTTAAATCTGATGCGATGGCAAATAATATGATTGACTTTAAAATATAAAAATTATTTATTGATCTATTTCTACCTCACATAACATTCATCATAAATCAATGTTTGACTAAGTCTATTTTTCCGAATTTATTAGTGGCTTCAATCATTCCTATACCAAAAAAGGATATAATTGCCTCTAATTATGATGTTCGCCCGATAAGCATATTATACCTGCACTTTCGAAGGTGTTCACTTTTGAAGCATTTAAATCGCTTTAATTTGTTGTGCAAATTCCAATCTGAGTATAAGCCTAAACACTGTACTAATACTGCTCTAGTAAACATGGTTGACGACCTAGCTTCAATATTAGATCAACCTAACGCTCATGCTATATTAGCGTTATTAGATTTTTCGGAAGCTTTTGATGGCGTTAATCACATTCTTTTGCTTCAAAAACTTTATTTATATTATAAATTTTCCAATTCTGCAATTAAACTTTTACACTCTTACACTCTAAGGCCCGATTCTATGAACAACGACAAATAAATAAAAATCCGAGATTACCGATTAATCGCCAACCGAGGATTTTTATTTTCGTCGATTCTATGAACGACTATACATTTTTATTTACACTCGGTTTTACTGTAGTTTTACGGTAGTTTTTGTACGGTAAGTTTTGTACGGTAGTTGTGTACCTATATTTTTTTTTAGTTTCTATGGTTTTACTCAAAGTTGTTATTATTTCGCTTAAGAAATGTAAATTTGTTTTTTTTTTAATAGAAAACTGAAAATTATGTTGGAAAAAACGGAAAAATACATTTTCTTTTATTTTAATTTAACTATTATATATTTTCTTAACCAATACGTTAATTATAAAATGATAAAATTTTAATTATTTTCGTATTTCTCATAAACGTCAAAAAAAATGTATCCTCTGATTTATACACCAAAAACAGAAAATAAAACAGAGGATAGAAAAAAATCGGTCGATTAATCGTCGGTTTTATCGTCGTTCATAGAATGCAAAGGACGATAAATCGGACGATTAATGTTTTACTCGCGTTCATAGAATCGGGCCTAAGAGTGTACAACTTACACTCTATTTGCAAAATCGTAAATTATTTTTAAAGTATGGGAAAGCCCGTTCGACTTATGGTAAAGTTCTAGAGGGAGTACCTCAGTGATCTATTCTGGGTCCCTTGCTATTTTCAATATATATATAAATGACTTTCAATGGCATATTCGTCATTGTCAATTCCACTTTTATGATGATGATTTAAAATTGTATATCGGAGATAGTTTTTCGAAATTTGAAGAAGTTGTCATGAAACTAAATGCTGATCTGAAGTGTATTTCAATATGGGCTGAACATAATTCACTTGTAGTTAATCCCAGCAAAAGTAAAGCATTATTCTTGTCTAAAAATATTTCACAAAACATTTCTCCGCCACTTTTTAAGGATGGTGACAGAATATTATTTGTTCCTATAGTAAATAAATTGGGGCTTTTATTAAACTCGAAACTTACTGGGAATGATCTTTGTCAGCGAGTTAATTATATTTTATATTCGTTTAGATTAATTAAAAAAATGTGTCCGGTTCAGTTACGTATATATTTGGTTAAAACTTTAGTGTTGCCCATCTTTACATATTGTGATGTAATTTTCAGTAGATGTGATAGTAATTCTATGCGATTACTTGAAGTTTCGTTTAACAATTGTCTTCGTTATATTTGTGACCTTAAGAAGTTTGATCACGTTTCTCGTTTTAAAGATTCTATTTTAGGTTGTTATTTGCTTAACTATTATAATTATAGAATGGCTATATTTATCTTTAAGCTTATAAATTCGGGCTTACCTTCATATTTATATGATAAGCTCAATTTTTCAAAGTCTCTACGATCAAAGAATATTAATTTGCCGGTTATTAGAAGTAATGTTTACAGTAGGTCGGGACTATTAAATGCAATCTTCACCTGGAATGATTTACCTCCAGAACTTAAAAATGCTAGATCTTTATCCAGTTTTAGAAAAATCATGTATATTTATATTGCTTCTACTAATAATTAATTTTAAAGATTTTTATATCTTTACATTATATAATTTATTAAAATTGGTTTTAATTCTTTATAAATATGTTACTATTATTATTTTTGAATTTATTATTATAATATTCTTTGTTATTGCTAATTATAAAAGGTACAAAAGCTTTGGCTTATACTTTGTAAATATATAAATAAATAAATAAATAAAATTACTGACATACTTTTCCTTTCCCTACCCCACAAAAATGTATTAACTATTGGCCGCCAAAGTAGCCGGGTTGATCTCAATAATTTAACTATTATCCTGCCTTATCCTTCCAATTTTATGTAAAAACGAGTGTTAGGTGATTCCGACGCTTTCCGGGATATCCTGCTTAATGCTTGGCCGTGTATTCTAAATCAGTCAATCAATCAATTAACCAATATTGTGACGTTTCTACTAATACATCAAGATCTTTTTACTCCAAAATTGTTTTGGAAATTGGTTTTCGAATATTTTCATAATTTGTCCTATCCCAGATTTAAAACTACTATTAAGCTGTTACCAAAAAATGTTGTTGTGCCCTCTATCTCGAAAGATTCAAAAATCATGGCTCAAAACTGTTTATCTTTGTAAAAATCTTAAATTTTCAGAGAACACTAAACTATAGCTGTTTCGAGTCATTGGTGCGAGACAACGCGTCTGTGACTACATTATATCTTCCTTGAACATGCTGGAGGTTCGTGGTATATTAATTGCTGAAGTTTAAGTGATGAGATTGTCTCGGGTTTCTTTCTGTTTTCTCTTTTTTGGTTTAAGTGAAGAATTGTTATAATGGCAAAAAAACTGTGGCCAATAATCCTTCTTTTAAAAGCAAAGTTTGCGGCTGCTAACTAGGAACCACGACTGCTTATGTTCTGATGAGAGACGACGTAATTGTGACTTTTACAATGGTTGCAAATATCTGGGTTTCTTACTCGGTTGATGTATTGTAATTAATAAGACTGATTTAGTTTAGCAAGCAGTTTATCTACTCTATAATGAGCAACACGCTCCTTCTTTGTTTTATATATTATACACGGCCGTTGTCCTGGTCTTACATCCTAGAATCTCTTTTTTAATTTTGCCCTAATTTTGAAAATGTCAAAATTTATATAGTTTGTATGACTGCTAGCTCCTAGTTCGTAGCATATTTTGTTACCGACAATGCAAATTTGGTAAGCGGAGTATAATCGGCCTTATAATCGCTAATAATTCTAATATTTCTTTGTTCATTTTAGTAATAACCGATGATCCGGCTGTCAGTAAAGGACAAAAGAATCGAGGTTTTCTTATTAAAAATTCATATTGGTCTTTTCATATTGGCGCCACATGTTGTTCTGCTCCTGTTTTATATTAAGTGATTTGCATTGGCGGCACTTAACCGGCATAAATGCTCTTTACAAAGGTGACCAAATAACAAGAAAAGGAAGATTCGTTATCAAAATAGTATACTCGATAGGACTACTGCTTGAATCGAAAAGGGTGGGCTTTTAAATTTATTTGGTTTGCTAATAAAATCTAAAAATAAAAAATGAAAAGTTCGTTTATTAAACAAACTAAAGAAAAAAAAAAATGAAAGTAATTCAATGATAGGTTAACCCGTTATGGCTCTGATGGTATAATGATTTGAAATATTCGAGATATAAATTGTGGGTTACAACAAATTTAAATATTGAGCTACTAAAACAAATAATAAATCAAGAGCAAAGATCGTGCAAAATAATAAAACTAAAAAAAAAAATGCCATCTAATGAAAAACAAAATTTATTTTAAACAAACTTTAATAAATGAACAAGTGATAAAAGTGGATAAAATATTTAAAAATGTTCAGTGATTGATGTAAAAATATTGACAGTCTGATTTTATGCAATATTATTTAAACACTATTGGGTTTCAGTAATCTTACATTCAGCAACTATCCAATAATCCATTAAGCTAAGTAAGGTTTAAGTGTTTAGTAAAACTCATTCCAAGAAATTTGAGTGATTATCACAACTAGATCATACCATTTTAAAATACTCTCCATTGTTCTCGTACTCAAAACTCTACGACACAAATCGGAACTAGCCAGGACCCAAATAAAATTGTCATTTTATACTTGGATTTTAAGAAACATTTATATTCTCCAATACTCATAACAAAATATACAATTTCAGAAGCATTTTTCAACATGAATATTTTTTTTATGTTAAACATTATCACATACTTATGTTATTTACATAAAATAAAATTAAAAAGTTGTAAAACGTTCATGGTAAAATTAAAAGAGCAGAACACCAAACTCAGGATCTTAAGAGCAAAAACAAAAATATTTTCAAATGATACATTTGAAAGCTGGAAAACCAGAATCATATTTAGATACACCAACAAAAAAAATTATATTTAAATTTTATTATTCTTGATTAAATTTTACTATTTTACCATACAAAAAAAACTAAAAAAAAAATAAATTTAAATTTAAATAAGAAAAAAATGGAATAAGTATTTACAAAAACTATAACAAAAGAATTGTAATAAATTTTAGTTTTGGTTACAGAACTACCAGAATATAACATTTACAATATCTTCGTCTCTCATATGCTTATATCTAACTACAAATACAAAGGGACAATAAAACTATAATGTAATGATAAGAATAACTTGAACTAACCAAACATAAGAGGTTATATATATATATATATATATATATATATATATATATATATATATATATATATATATATATATATATATATTTATATATCATTATATTCTGAATAAAAATTTGTCAATATTGATTTTCAATGAAATAAGCAGTTATTGCTAACCCTACTTAGATGTCTCTGATATAGAATTTAAACATAGTTATAATACCCGCCACCTAAATTTATTTTTCATAAACATAATCAAAATGAATCCTTTTATATAGTTTAAAAGGCTCAAAATGAATAATTCTTGGCTCTTGAAAACTTTCTACCATATATCAAACTATGGATGCAAAGGTATTGCAAAAATCTTTGGTCCTATTTGTTAATACTGCTAAATAGTTCATACACAATAGTATTTTGAAAGACCTCTGACGATATACTAATGCATGGCTTTTTCCTTTTTTTGCTAAATTCTAATTTGCGGTTGCCCTCAACTTATTCATTCTTGAGAAATTCAACATTAATTTCCACTGCAAAATTATTTTAACGATAGACGATAGATTACACTTTCGATCACGAGGACAAGCCAATACAATTATAAGCTGCCTGCAACTGCCCCAAGAGTATGGATTAATAGTTAAAAAAACACATAAATGTGATCCGATCGTAATGAATGATACAAGATCTGCATTTTCTGAAATTGGTTAAAATTTCAAAATCGAAAACAATTGAAAGCGCTATCAAGGAAAATACCTTTAACATTCAGAGCAAAGTCGTAATATTCCTCCTAAATTTTATTCATTGCCTATGCTATAGAAATTCGGAAGCTTAACGTTAAAAATCAAAATTGTATTACTTTAATATCCGAAGGCTTGAAAAGGCAGTAGAAACGGTTTGTCGGTTTGTTTTAATAACATTCTTAAAACTTTCTTAACTCTATAAACCAAAATCTAAATAGGTACCGATGACAAGCCATATTCATCTCTTTTGCTAGTGATTTCTAAAAACCTTAACCAGTATTTCAATTAAACGAGGAAATGGAAGATTAAAGAAATTTTTTCTAAAACTTAGAGCATCCATTTCCGTCGCAACCACTGTAACAAAATTCCTAAAGGGAGACTTATTTCATTCAAAGAAACCACATTAGAAAATAAATCTCAAGTCAAATATTTAGGTACTAGTTTACCTATAGAAAGCAAGTTATTTGTAGCACTTAGCCTACTAAATCGGTTCAACTGAAATTCTGGCATTTTTCAAACAAAAAAAATAGAAATATGGTTTCATACCATAACTTATGATATTTTTGCATGGATAAAGAGAATTTTCCTAAATGCTGAGGTTGCCTCAGATCACTCTGTCACCTATGCAAACAACCCTTCTTAGCTTAAAATGTATATTCTGAATAGTTCAAAACTATAAAATGACGACTCAGATCTTCGTCGTTATAAAGCCTATTGATTTAGGACACATACAAAAAACTGGAAAAAAGCCTGTTGTTTTTGCCTAAACCATATTACTTGCAATAGATTTCCAGGCATATTGTGCAGTACTAAATGTGGCAAATTACTGCATACCAAATGTGTTAAAATAATAGGCAATATAAAAGCGGCCTTAATTGATAAACTTTTTTCGTGGAATTGCCCTTGTTGCAATGTTCAAAACAAGACGTTTTTAATAATAAAAGATGGTTTAAAAACCACTCGGAATAAGCAGGAGTCTACTGACACTAATCCAACTATTACTGATTTGCATAAAACTATGTTTTATCTATCTGAAAAATTGAAAGGTAGTTTCACATCGGTTTATTCTAAATGATGTTAAAAAAATGAGAACAGATTTAAAATTGGCTATAGAATCTAATATTGTTCTTGAATCTCGGCTAATGATTGTAGAAAATGATGAGTTATACAAAACAAAACTGAAACAAATTTTCATCTAAAATAAAATCTAATAGTTTCTCCAGTAAAGTTTAGGATTGGTGGATGGATCTACAATACATCAGGGTTTTAATCTGCTCAACTCATATGACCTAAAGCTGATGAAAGGAGTTTGCAAAAGTATTAATCGAATCCATCCAATTTTGGAAAAAATCTTATTAATTTGTGGTTACGAGTAAAACAAAATAAAACATTTCAGTTGTGTTCCGGCCGTGATAAAAAAACATCAAGTCTACACTGTGGGAAGATATAACTACATCACTTTATAGCATACATTAAACAATAAATAATAAAATCCAAAAGTGAAGGCACGTTTGAAAACAGGTGCTACCCTTAAAGGGCAGATGACGAGATTGGTATCGTAGGTACAAACAATCAATGATGGCAACCTGATAGATGCCTTTAACAGCCGTTTGCGTGGGATAAAGGATTTATTGAAGACATTCGAGAAAACTGAAGTAAGCATATACGAGGTCGATCCAGAGCAAGAGTCGGGAATAGTTGAGTTCAGCGAACAATATTTTGTGGTGGAAGCGAAGTTGAATCTTCTCATTCGTGAAGATAACGACTCACTTGGCGGAGAAGCTAAGAAAACAATGATTATGTCGATGAATAACTCAATGAACGCACGGACAGAAGTGAGGTTCCCTAAGATACGTACATTAAGCCTTTCTCAGGGAATTACACCGAATGGCAATCGTTTTGTTTCAGTACTTGAAGGGTCTTCTAAAGAGTGAGGTAGCAAATTTAGTCAAACATTTCAATATTACAGAAACTAATTACTTTGAAGCCTTCAAGAAGTTAGTTGAAAGGTATGATCGCAAATTGCACACAATCAAGGCTTTCGAACATTCATTGACCAGCCAGCAGAGCAAAATCCAACTTCGACAAGCATTCGTAGATTATTGGATACATCTGATGAAGTTATCCGAGGTCTTGCTGTTCTAGGTCCAGATGGAAGCTCTAAACATCCATGGTTGCTGTACATATTATTGGATAAATTAGATCAGGAAACACGAAGCTTATGGGCCTGTGGAACTAGTGAAGATTCACCTACTTTGAAAGTATTTTTCAAATTTTAAAAGAGAGCTGATGAATTAGAATCGGTTAATAACGTTGTTACCAAGAAAATCGGACATCCAGGGCGATCAAATAAAGAGTATCGAACTTTTATGAGCACAGACGAAGACACTTCAAAGTTAAAGTGCTCTGTATGTGAGGAAAATCATTTGCTGATAGAATGATCTAAGTTTAAAGCTATGGCAGTTAACGAACGCAGGTAGATGTTTTAACTGTCTCAACCTAAATTATGTAGTCTATAGGTGTTTAGCAAAACCAAAATGGACATTCTATAAAAAAGAAACATCAAACGTTGTTCCATCCTGAGGATCCCATTGGTGATAAAGTTACAGATGAAACAGCCGATATTAATCAACGGAGCAAAACATGCTTACAAATTATTACCACGCATCATGTTGTGTTGCCTACTACCGAACTTGGTGGATTTTAGGTGGTGCAGCTAAGACAAATTTTAATTATATATCGCAAGCTTTTACAAGTATTCCCGAACCAACAATGTTTTCGCCAATTTTGGGAAGTTGAAGAGGTGCCACGGCCACAATTACATCCGGCTGAAGAAGAAGACTGTGAACGTATATTTGAGTCAACGACAAAACGCATTAAGGATGGATGATTTGTGGTGAAATTACCGTTCAACAATAAAAAGGAACTATTAGGCCAATCATTTTGGATGGCTTAAACAAATTTAATATCAATAGAAAATAAATTTAAACGCAACCCAATATTCAAAGGAACTTATTTAGATTTTATGAAGGAATATAAAGATTTGTCCCACATGACGAAAATAAATAAAGAATCCATTCAAGCGGGTACTGTATTCATTCCACATCATGGGGTAATAAAATAAGACAGCATTAGTACCAAATTGCGCGTTGTATTTGACGCCTCATCCAGGACATCATCGGAATTCGCACTGAATGACACGCTCATGGTAGGTCCACGGGTGCAATCAAGCCTACAAGAAATCTTGCTCGACAATTTTGCGTGGCAGTAGTAAGTGACATTGAAAAAATGTACCGCCAAATTTTGGTGACAGAGGAAGACCGAAAATCTCAATGTATTATGTGGAGGGATAACGAACGGGGTGAATTCGAGTGTTTTAAATTAAATACCGTCACATACGGAATAGCATCAGCGCCATACTTAGCAACCCTTGTAATGAAGGAAATTGCACAGATTAGTGAACCACATTACCCATTGGTCTCACAGGTATTAAGGGAGAATACATATGTGGATGATGTAAGGGCAGGAGCCGATACGGTACCAAATGCAATCAACTTAAAAAATCAATTGATGTCAACATTGTCTAGTTCAGGAATGAAACTACGCAAATGGGTTTTCAATTCAAACGAATTTTTAGAAACCATCCCAGTCAATGATCGCGGAGTCAATTTTAGAATGGTTGATGACGCGGAGAATCCAAAATATACAAAAAAGGGGATGCTATCAGAAAGCAATAAGATATGGTAGATAAAAAACGGGAACTGGTCATATATGGTAGATAAAAAACGGAAACTGGAGATTATCAAAGGCAAAATCAAAGGTTTTGCCTTGAGTTATGTGCTGCTCATTTATTATCGAAACTATAACCCACTACAGCAGCAGCCTTACAAGTTCACAAAGATAATATAACGGCATGAACCGACTCCACCATTGTGCTAGACTGGCTAAGTGATCATCCGGCAAGGTGGACAATATTTATCGGCAATAGAACTTCACAAATTCTCGCTTCTATTGGGCGAGATCAATAGCATCATGTTCCAGGATATCTGAATCTAGCTGATCCAGCATCAAGGGGCGTAGACCCGCTAGAATTGGTAAATTTAAATGTCTGGTGGAAAGGACCTGAATGTAATTATGAGACTACAAACGAGCAAAAACCCAAATGGACAGCATCAAGGCAGTAGAGGTAAAGAATGCAGTGCATGATGAGCTACTGACGAAGTGTTCTAATTGGAACCGTCTGTTAATGGTAGTTGCTGTGATTCTATCTGCAATAATAAGCCGTCAATTACTCCAGTTATAAAAAAGAAGTACATAGAACGAGCTAACGGGTTATTTAATAAACCAGTTAAGTATGTTGATTAGACCAGAACTATTTTCGGTACCAGTTCCTTGCCAAATTTTAAAATTACAACAGTTGCTTCTAAATTTTGGCTTCATTTATCCAGACTTAGACCTTCTTCTATACTGAAAATGACACTGGCTCTCGCGAATACATGTTTGGGTACCAATTTGTGCAAAGTTGGTATACTCATCCCTAAAACTAAAACGCGAAAAAATGTCGAATACATTTGCTTTAAATTGGGTATAAATGAACAACTTCGTGTAATGGCACTAAATGCTGGAACTTGGCTGATTGGTGTTAGTATTAAGACATTCAATAACCAAAATTTGTATGCAATGGCCTCAAATGTAAAACTTTAGATACCGGCTTTAATATTAAACTCAGCCGAAACTTAAATTTATTGAGTTCTTACAAAGCTAGGAAAGTCCTGCTTAAAAGGCTACCACAATGCCTTCCATATTCGTGGTAAATCTAAAATTTTTTTTGCTTGGTGTTCTGGACAGTGAATATGATGTGATTATTATCACTGAGATATGGCTTAATAGAAATTTTAACTCAGAAGAATTTTTTCCGTTCGACCATGTGGTCCTTACAAAAGACCGACATGATTTTGATACTAGCCTTTTAAGGGAGGTGTGTTTATTGCTGTTAAGACCTAGATTTAAAATAAAATCATTGCATGTCATCCAGTTTTTGCAGTTTATTAATTTTAATGTTTTACCGTTGATGCACGTTGGAGGACAATTAATGGTCATCGGAGACTTCAACGTTCGCGATGTTACTTGGTTCAATGTTGATGGTATTTTCACGTGATCTTCTACCGATCAAAAGACATAGGCCTTGTCATGATTGTTTTCCGCTTATTCAAGCGCTGTGCTGAGAGTATAGCTCCTTCTTTGACCGTTCTCAAATTTTTTCTGATCCTTGGAAAATTTCTTTCATTCGTCTGATTTTTAAATCTTGCAAAAGCTGTGGTATCAGTAACTATCGTGGAGAAGCAATTCTTTCTGCAATTCCAAAACTTTTCGAAGCATTGGTACATACATTTTTTCCATTTCCACGCGAAAATGTTTATTTCTCACTGAGCAATTGGCGCAGTGGTTAAAGCTGCGGTGTTTGGGACGGGAGGTACCGGGTTCGAATCCCAACGGAGGAGAGATGCAAAAGAGATTTTTCATCACCTGATTAGGATCGGTGATGACGATGAACACAACTATGACACCCTATTGCAGTACAGAATCTATGGACCGAACCATCGTCCATGTCAGTACGGGCTGACTGGAGCAATGCAATGTGCAGATGGATTTAAAATTGAATCTGTATTCGTGCGTCCTCGATTTGGCTGGTGACGGCGTAAGGTAGGCATTAAAAATAACAGCGAAAGAATTGGGAGAGCTTCGATCCCAGAAAAGATTGCAGGGTTCAAGCACAAAAAAAACGTTTAAGCACGGTTTGTATCCGGGTAGGTCCACTGTTACTAATTTAGTTTAATTTTGCAGACATTTACATACTATATTGGATAATAAGCAACAAGTTGATGTATTTTACACAGACTTTTCAAAAGCTTTTGATAAAATTGGACATTCAATTCTTATCAATAAGCTCTAGAAACTAAATTGTGAGTTTATCCCTGTTAGGTGTGGTTGCATTCTTACCTTTCTGATCGTTACCTATTTGTGAAGATTAATGAATCTTGCTATTGTTTATTTCATGTTACCTCTGGTGTCGTACAAAGCAGCCATATTGGTTTACTATTATTTGCATTATTCATTAATGACCTCATTGAGGTGTTTAAATTTCCTCAATG
>OY744477.1:62804772-62909772 GCA_963556175.1 Tipula confusa | reverse complement strand
CTAAGTCTTATTCCCCATCAGTGGCTGTGTTGCAAAGTTGATAGGCTTAACTTTCTTACATGTTTTGAATTTTTGAATGTAACTACGTACAGCGCTTGTCATAGAAGGCCAGTAAAACTGTCGCTGTAGAAGTTCCAATGTTTTCGAGAACCCATAATGAGGCCTTCTTTAAACAAGGCCTCAATTGCAACCGATTTGACACGAGAGGTTTAGGTATAACAAGTTTTCAATGAGATATGTCAGATATCGGAGTTGAACTGCCAGTTAAAAGGATATAACTTCCCATTGACTTCATTACAGTTGGTTTTTATATCTGGATTTTCACGCAAGGTCTTGATTCTACCAATATATTCTTCATTACAAAAAGCTTCATCGTCCAAGTCTACATGCAAAGAAGGAACATTCATACCGCCATCCCTTATATCATGAATTTTGTCAAAAGCGTCTAAATGCATTCTAGAAAGATCATCCGGAACGAAGTTTAATGAACCCTTGCGGTACTCGATGTTAAAGGTGTAACCCTGGAGTTTCAAGCTCCATCTTGCTAATCGTCCGGATAAATCCCGTTGGTCCATCAACCATCGAAAACTGGAATGGTCGGTGATGATGGTAAAACGTATCCCTCTACATATGGTCTGAACTTTTTAAAACTCATCACAGTGGCTAAGCATTCCAGCTCCGTGATACTGTATTTGCGTTGCGCCGGATTTAATTTATGCAAATAAAACGTAATTGGACATTCCGACCCGTTATCGAATCGTTGGAATAAAACACTTCCGTTTCCACTCGTGCTGGCATCACACTGGATATAAAAAGGTCTAGTAAAATCAGCTGTTCTAAGTACAGTTGCGGTTGTTAATGCTGTTTTAAGAATATTAAATGCCTGTTGTGCTTGATTGTTCCATATTAATTTTTGATTTCGTTTGAGCAGGTCAGTTAATAGTGAACAGATTGTTGCAAAATTTAAAATAAATCGATGGTCCATCCCGCTATACCAAGAAAACGTCGCAGCTGCCGAGTAGTTGTGGAAACTGGATAGTCCGCTACGTCACCTTCGAAATACCAAGGTATTTTGTTTCCTTCAAAACGAACCGACCTTTTTCTAAGTTTATAGTTAATTTAGCAGATTTTAATAATTTAGCGAACTCCGCTAAAAGAGTAAAGAGCTTTTTGAGCTCCACGGAACTACAAGTAGGTCGTCCAGGTACACGAATACCCAGTCATGTAATTGATATGTGATAACTAGATGCATTAGTCTGCATAACGTCTGTGGAACGTTAAAGAGACCGAGGGGCATTACGGTGAATTGGTATTGAGATAGGCCTAGAACAGTAAAAGCGGGTTTTATCTCATAATTTTTTATCTACTGGGGTCTGCCAGAAGACATCCTTTAGGTCAATTAATGATATGTATTTAGTATGGTCTAATCGACTTAGTAACCCTTCTATTATGGATAGAGGATAAGTATCCTTTACAGTGACCGCTTTAACTTTCCGCGCATCAAGACACAGTCTCACCTTACCATTTCTCTTTCGAACCATGACAACAGGTGAGCTTTAACATTCTTCTATAACCCCCATCTCCAGCATCCTATCCAGTTCTTTAAATATTTAAGCCTGAATGACGGATGATACCGGATAAAAACGTTGTTTAATTGGTGGTGCTATTTGAACATCAATATTGTGAGTAACCAGGTTCGCAAACAGGTTTTCGTTGAACAGGGGAACATTTCAATCAAATTAACATAGATTTCGAGACCTTATTCGTAAGCGGGGTCAATGTTAATTTATGGTAATATCCATTTTTCTTATTTTTGTTAATATTAACATTCAGATTTTCTATGAATGCATGTGAATCGCCTATAGCTGCAACCCACAAACGATACGGTATAGCGGAGTTCCATTGTCATGATAATTAACATAATTTTATAATTTGATTAGAAAAAAATCGATCGATCAAATTGATTCCACAAATTTGGCCATATAGCATGTATATTGATGTTATTATGTAACCGATGTTTGTTATGCCATACGAACTGATTATTTATGATAACGTATAAATATTTTGTATCATATTCATATCAAAATTATATAAGATATGTACGTGTGTGATGATATTTTTGTTGTTGCAGAATATACAATACAAAAATTTTACATGTCATTCCCAGAATATGTTTACAGAATTATGTTTTTTTATATTATGTTTCGATAATAATGAAGATGAAATATTGTAAAATTGATATCCAATATAATAAACTTTCATCTTATTTACAAATTATAATAATATATAATAATATTATCGTTATGACGTATATATTTAAGAAGTATATTTCTACGTCTTGACTTTTGTGATGACAAAGCTGTTGTTACTATTTTTATTTCGAATGAAAATTATCTTCCAATTACTTATGAGAAGCATTTTTATTCAAAAGACTGCATATAAATTTAAGATGAAAAGTTCGTCATTGTTCTGCATATATACTTATATGTAGGTAACTAATCTTATCAACTTTTTCATAACAAAATTAGCAATAAATTAATTTTGCTAGGTTTTGTGAATATAAATGTCAACCTACCTTATTATCGCAAAAAAAAAAAAAATATGGCAACAAATATATGGTCGCTATATCAATATTTCGCTTACACACAATTTTTCGAAGAAATATTTAGTCATATGTTTTTCGCAGGCTATTATGATTGCAAACAACAAAATCCCAACACAAAAATATCGTAAACAAATATTTCGCCATTTACTGTAAATCAGTCAAAGGCCCTAAATTCTAGCCAATTTGGATGTGTGACTAGATGTTTGACGATATTTCGTCAAACAGATCATTTGATGAAATCCCTCAAATTGCGCGGTTAAAAACTGCCTGTTTTTTTTTATATTGCGCAGTTATTTTTTTTAAGAAGTAAAAGAAAAACAAATGCCCACGCTTTTTCGAGGGATTACTATATATTTCCTAAAAAAGGGATTGTTACAAAAACAAAAATTTAAATCCAATTTCGTTCTTTTTAGCCGTCTTGTATCTACGCTATCGACGTCGTTGACAATATGTTGAATATCCGTGTTTTCATGGAGTTGTAAATGCTGGATATATTTTTTGGCATTTTTTGTGATTTCTTTGTTGACGGTTTCCATCTTTAGATCTCTATTTATATTATCATTCCTAATAAACCTAGATGAATTGACAATGCATCGTAGTAGTTTTTTCTGGAATGTTTGTATAATCTTAACGTTAGTTTTTTTTGTGTATCCCCAGAGCTGGATGCCATAGGTCCATACAGGCTTAAGTATTTGCCTGTATAAAAGCAGCTTATTGTGAATTGTAAGCTCACTGTTCTTTCCAATGAGTCAATATATTTTTCTGAACTTTATACCCAGTTCTGACTTTTTTTTCTTGATCTGCTCTTTAGATAGGTGAAGGTTATGTGAACTGATTTTAGCTCATTCAATTGTATTCTCCATTTTTTTGTTTAGTATACAATCTGTAATTTGCTGGTTGTCTCTTCGATTGTACTCCCAACCGCCAAAATTGCCGTATCATCCGCAAAAGTTGCAATTTCTGTTTCTCCAGTAAAAGGTATGTCACTCGTATAAAGCAAATACAATAATAGTCCCAGCTCGCTCCCTTGTGGTATTCCGGCTTCAATTCTCTTGAGTGATGAGAACTCTCCTTCATATTTCACTCTGAAATATCTCCCTTCATTGTATGATTTTAACATCTCCTAGAACTGCTTAGGGCGATCGCGATGTGATTTATATTCCAGTCCTCGTTGCCAGACTCGATCAAAAGCCTGGGCAACATCAAGGAAAACTACAGAACGTACCTTTTTGTTTTCAAGTGTCTTCTCAATCACGTGAGTGACTCTATGTACCTGCTCTATGGGGGAGTGTTTTTCTCTGAAAAAAAAATTGGTGAGATGGTAACAGGTGTATTTCTTCAATCAGAGGTTTCATCGTTCTTTAGGAGTAATTTTTCAAACAGCTTGGACAATGATGGTAATACAGATATAGGTCTGTAAGACGTTTTTTCATTAGGTGGCTTATTAGGTTTGGCTATCATAATAACTTCATTCTGCATTCTAAATGCTGCGTTGATTATGTGTAGAACTTCTTAAGACATTTTTCTGGCAACTTTCCTGTAACAAGATCGTATCCAGGAGCTTTTTTGCATTTAGGTTTTGTTTGATTTCATTTTTAAGTTCTTTAATAACTGGTCGTATGTCTAACTCGTCTTCATTTTGCATTTGAAAGGTATTTTCATCTGCTGTTTGTCTAGTTGAAGGTTTAAACGTGTTTTTCCAGATGTTCAGCAAAAAGATCAGCTTTATTTTTGGGGCTTTTGGCCGAAGTACCATCTGCTTTTTTGATTGGTGGCATCTGCGCTTTTGATTTTTTTAGTCCTTTTGTAGCTTTCCATAAAGAATACTCACTTTCTTTGTGGCCAGCAGACTTATTTGATGAAGCTTACCACTTTGGTTTCTTGTATAAACTTTTGCAGTTTATTTTTGAGCTGATTGAAATTAGTTTTGCTCTCTGGTGGTCAATTTTTATGCCAAATTTTGTGAGCTTTCCACTTTTCTATCACCAAGTTTCTTATTTCTAAGTGATACAATTTGCATTGTCTCTATTTCGAGTTTGACATCTTTGAAGTGCTTGATGTTTTCTCTGATGAAAATAGTTGCTCCACCCCTAGCTCTTTCTGCTGGATGTATAGAATAGTAACAAGGATAACCTTTTAATTTTGCATAAGACTTTCTAGTGAAATGGCTCTCTGGTATTAGGCATATATCAATTTTTTCTGTATTCAAAAAGAAGATGCTGTAGAAGTATCAATCACAATTGATGAAAGAGCATTCGACATTTTTGCTATATGACCTGCTATAACTTATGTTGCCTGAACATAAGTTTGATTTATTTGCCAACATTTACGTGCTTCACGTTTCTTAGCCACAAGTTTTCTTGCTTCAAGTTCAATACCTTTGATGTTTTTGACATGTCCCAGTGGAGTACTTTGCCACGCTGCTGATTTTATATATGCTATCAGTCTTTCAACTTCCTCTGCAACGTGCATGGGTTTGTTTATTTCGGCACTTGCAGATTGCTATTTTAAGTGACCAATTCACGGAAAAGGTTCCAATTGGTATTCTTGATAAGAAATCTTGACGATACTTATTTCTAAATAATAGATTCGCTTAATGGCGTGATCACCGGAGAATTTAATTTTTCCTCTTCATTGTTTTCCATTTATAGATTATAGTTAACAGATTTTCCTTTTGTTACAAAGAAATTTAGAAGATCAGGAATTTTGTTTAAATCTGTTGGTCAGTAAGTAAGTTGTCAAAGACAAAGCGATCCTTGAGAAGAACCACCAACCAAATGAGGTTACAAGAGTACAACGTCTCAGCAATGAGCGCTGCGCTCACCTAACTTTTTTAAAGTGTTTGGACAGTAGCATACCATAAGAATTAAGTTTAACCAGGAAGAAAATGTTGATGTTAATATCGATGAAGTGCTCAGAATTTGCAAGGAGCATGTCTCTGATTTATACTCAATATTTATACTCAATATTCAACTAAGTGTCAAAAAATGTATTTGAAAATTGACAAATACAAAATGCGGAGATGTGCATGAAGAATCCATCTTATGAGCAATTTTCATAAGACCATGCTGAGACCAAAAGATCACCGTTCCTATGAGGTTGATTATATTAAATTCGAGCTCGTGATATTCGGAGGCGAGAAATTTTTCTCATAAATGGAAAGCGGTTGCGTTATACTCTATCCTTTAAAAAGAAGTTCGTTAAAAGTACGAAAACTGTTGAGGCATAGCTCTCCTTTACACAGCTTTCTAACTACGTACTGCGTTACATAATATTGAAGAGGCATATCCTTGTCTAACGAAATGTTAGGTGACTTCCAAAACGATTCTGTCTGAATTGGCCAATCACTGATAAAGTTGTACACAAGAAACTATTGTGAATATGACTTTAGAGCAAATTACTGTGCGAATACATCGAGCAGAGAAACTGATGCAAGAGTTTACTGATCTATAGAATTGAATTCTCCAGTCCTGTTGATACGATTTATAAAAAGAATTATTATAATGCAATCGCAGGTTTTAATACTCTTATACGTGAAAGAAACCCTAGCGCGGGAAATGTCCTCCTTAATCTGGATACCTCTCAAAATGCAACTCAGATTGGTGTTCGTTTGGAAGTAAAATTATCTAAAATTGATATTGTGTCATTTTTCGGCAAGTATTCGGAATGGCAATCATTTTACGATTTATATACAGCAACTATACATGAATTTTTTCCCTAAACGAAGCCCAAAAGTTACAATATTTGAAGGGGTTGCTAAGAAAAACAATAGCAGCAGCGCTATATTAATGTTTCTGAGAGTAACTATATCGGTGCTCTAAATAAATTAAAAGGGAGGTATAACAGAAAGAAGCAAATTATAAATACTTTCATTCGTACCTCATGGAGTAACCACCATCTTCTCTTTTTACAGATTTAAAGACGTCTTTTCAAACTCGAAGATAAAATATTGTCACTAGTTAAAATGGGAGAATTAATTAAGTTACATGGTGTTATTTAATTGCCGTGTTTAAACGTCAGTGTCTTGTGTTCTATAGGCAGATGGGAAAAAATCGGCAAATATATCGGCAATTTCTGTTGAATCAGCGCTGTTGGTGTTATTTTAAGACATATTATTCGGTTACTGTTCAATTACTCGTTTAGACCTAAAATATTTCCAAAAATGGTTTAGGCTTTCTAAACTTTTTCCTGGACTCCAGCTTTATAATGAGCTTTAATTTAAAGTAAGCGCCAAAAACACCACAGTATTGCCGAAACTTGATTTCATTCTCTTTAATCCTACTTTTTAACAGGAACGCATAAGCTTTAGATTTACGGTTTCTAAGATTTATGAGTCGATCATCAAACCATGGCGGATGATTATTGATTTTTTTGTTGCTTGACGGAATATTATTTTAAAAACCACGTATCAGTATCTCATAAAATCTGATCATTTTGTCATTTATGTCTTTGGATTTTAAAGTAGCATTTCATTTAACTTCAACGACAAACGGCATTAGTGATTCCAAAAGAAACCAAGCACAGTGTCAGTGAATATATCCATGCTGCGCGTCTGATTTGATATTATATGGAAAAATGGCGTTCATTCTTTGATCATATTTCCAGTTGACATCAGATAAGTTGAAGTCACCAATCTCTAGTACCAAATCGGAAGATTTAGTTTAATTGACAAATTCTTCAATAGCATCACTACATCTTGCACAAACATCACTGCTTGCATGAGGTGAAATGTAAGCGGCGTAAATATATAGGTTACTTTTATTGATGTTGATCTATAAACGCATACTTGTTTCATTGGACGGATTAATTGGACGGATAAATTTATGGGCGAACTAAAACGCGTAGAGTATATTGCAAAGAGAACACCACTACCAGATTTATCTACCAGAAGCTAGATAGACATACAATTCAACTAAAGATTTACAGTGTTTTCTGTCAGAAATATTTAAAGCCATTTCAGGATTTAAGAACTCAATTGTTTTGAAAAAATTGTCGTTGAAAGAAAAATTTTGAAGAATTTTTGAATACATTTTTCAACAAATTTTCCACATTTTTTTTATTTCGAGTTTTTCTTTCGATAAATATTGTTATTTTCCAGAAAATTTAAATATTTGGCCAATTCCGCGCCCCCTTCCTAAAATCTTAAATGGTAAGTTTCGTGCCATCGTTCACAAAGGTTTCAAAATTTAAAATATTACCTGATCATATTTCACTAACGACTTCTGGTTTAAAAATCATCCTGTTGACAATCAGCTACATTTTTTTTGACTCTACGTATAATCTGTGCTCTAAAAAGGAATTACTTTGGAACAAAGCATTAAACCTATTAAAAAATAGTAAATATGCCTTGATTTCGGGATTTTCGAAAATTTTAAAATCACAGTTGCATAGTTTCGCTTCGTAAATGAATGTTCATGGACAAAAAAATGATGCAAGACAGCCCAATACATTGAGAACCATCTTATAGTTGCCAGTAAACTAATTTTACGCTTCGCAGTTTCAAAATACTCCTAAAAGTCAGATTTTACAAATTTTTAAATCTACAAAAACATTCTACATAATATACATTATTGTCAGCTACAAATTAAGCAAATTTTAATTTCAGCACATTTTACTTGCTTATCATGGCCACTTTTGTTTTAACCAAAACCTTGCTTGCCGATGGTGTGTGCAACATATTTCTTAAATTAATTTAGTTTTTCTCCGTTTACTATGATACCATTTACCAATTCAATACTGCCACAAATGACTGACAACTTACACGCCTTGCAAAATGCGCTAGTTCTATCATTTTTGTAGGAACAAATTTTTAAAATCTTGGTTTTTTTAGGTTTCATTTTCATTTTTAATTGTACGCTTTTTTGGGAGTATCGAACCGATTATTATGTTCTAAATCATTATCATCTGTTTCCGTACAAATGCGGTCATTCTCACTTAGTTTCCATAAATTTTAATTATCACTTTGTGACTAAACCTTTAAAATATTTGATTTATTTGGGGATGAAAAATTTACTTACAAGACACTAATAATAAACAATTAAACGGTTTTGATAATAAGCTTACCCTTTGAACCGTTTTTCGATGTAGGTTGGTTTCCAACAAACCTCAGATTTTACCCATTATGTGTTACGCTACATTTTCTGTGCTGCATAGTGTACACGTATAAATATTTCAATTTTGTCTGTTGCGCGATATAATTTTGTAATTTTTATACAAAAATTGGCGTAAAATTTAACATATTAAGCGAAATTGTAAAACAACGGAGATAGTAGTCGGAAATGCTAATAATGTTACATCCGTAATAGTGCTGGACACACTTTTTCGATTGTTCGATGGAAGAATTCCACTTAGCTGGAAAATTGCGACTAAGAAACATTATTTTAAATATTTATATGTTTGCCTTGAAGTGACCCCTTAATTTATCCACCTTTAGAATAGACCTATAAATTGCCGATTTGGGCTCCGATGGGCTCAGATGACTATATCAACTGCTTAAGTTTATCATAAGTGGAAATTTAAAGTTGACTTCGGTAAATTAAATTGAAAATATTGCGCACCTATACGTTGTATCGAACAATCAGAGTACCAAAATCATTTTGATTGTTGAAAAGTCAATGGCCAATGTCCATTTCCAGCAGTTAAGACTGTAGAGCTAAAGATTTCATATTATGTTTTGCAGGTTGACCCATTGTACACATATGAGTGGATCTTTTTCATAAATATTTAAGAAATTAAATATTTATGTGGATTATTTTTTTTTTTGTAGAAACAAGAACTATGTCTGCAGTTTACTGCCCATGATGGACACCATCGACCTAGAGAGCAAATTGAAAATTCCCAAAATCAAGGAAATTATGATGGTTAGCCCATGAAAAATGTAAAATTTATGTCACAAATTGAAAATTCCCAAAATCAAGAAAATCATGACGAAAAATGCAAAATTTTGTCGCAAATTGAAAATTCGCAAAATCAAGAAAATCATGATGGGTAGCCCATGAAAAATAAAAAAATTATGACACAAAATGAAAATTCACAAAATCAAGAAAATCATCGTGATCAGCCCATGAAAAATGCGAAATTCATGTCACAAATTAAAAATTCGCAAAATCAAGAAAATTCTGATGGTTAGCCCATGAAAAATGCAAAATTTATGTTACAAAAAGAAAATTCCCAAAATCAAGAAAATCATGATGATTAGCCCATGAAAAATGCGAAATTTATGTCACAAATTGAAAATTCCCAAAATCAAGAAAATCATGACGAAAAATGCGAAATTTGGTCACAAATTGAAAATTCGCAAAATCAAGAAAATCATCGTATCAGCCCATGAAAAATGCAAAATTTATATCACAAAATGAAAATTCCCAAAATCAAGAAAATCATGATGATTAGCCCATGAAAAATGCGAAATGTATGTCACAAATTGAAAATTCCCAAAATCAAGAAAATCATCGTGATCAGCCCATGAAAAATGCGAAATTTATGTCACAAATTGAAAATTCCCAAAATGAAGAAAATTCTGATGGTTAGCCCATGAAAATTGTAAAATTTATGTCACAAATTGAAAATTCCCAAAATCAAGAAAATCATCGTGATCAGCCCATGAAAAATGCGAAATTCATGTCACAAATTGAAAATTCCCAAAATCAAGAAAATTCTGATGGTTAGCCCATGAAAATTGTAAAATTTATGTCACAAATTGAAAATTCCCAAAATCAAGAAAATCATGACGAAAAATGCGAAATTTTGTCGCAAATTGAAAATTCGTAAAATCAAGAAAATCATGATGATTAGCCCATTAAAAATGCGAAATTTATGTCACAAAATGAAAATTCCCAAAATCAAGAAAATCATCGTGATCAGCCCATGAAAAATGCGAAATTTATGTCACAAATTGAAAATTCCCAAAATAAAGAAAATTCTGATGGTTAGCCCATGAAAATTGTAAAATTTATGTCACAAATTGAAAATTCCCAAAATCAAGAAAATCATCGTGATCAGCCCATGAAAAATGCGAAATTCATGTCACAAATTGAAAATTCCCAAAATCAAGAAAATTCTGATGGTTAGCCCATGAAAAATATAAAATTTATGTCACAAATTGAAAATTCCCAAAATGAAGAAAATTCTGATGGTTATCCCATGAAAATTGTAAAATTTATGTCACAAATTGAAAATTCCCAAAATCAAGAAAATCATGACGAAAAATGCGAAATTTTGTCGCAAATTGAAAATTCGCAAAATCAAGAAAATCATGATGATTAGCCCATGAAAAATGCGAAATTTATGTCACAAAATGAAAATTCCCAAAATCAAGAAAATCATGACGAAAAATGCGAAATTTTGTCACAAATTGAAAATTCGCAAAATCAAGAAAATCATGATGGGTAGCCCATGAAAAATAAAAAAATTATGACACAAAATGAAAATTCCCAAAATCAAGAAAATCATCGTGATCAGCCCATGAAAAATGCGAAATTAATGTCACAAATTAAAAATTTGCAAAATCAAGAAAATTCTGATGGTTAGCCCATGAAAAATGCAAAATTTATGTTACAAAAAGAAAATTCCCAAAATCAAGAAAATCATGATGATTAGCCCATGAAAAATGCGAAATTTATGTCACAAAATGAAAATTCCCAAAATCAAGAAAATCATGACGAAAAATGCGAAATTTGGTCACAAATTGTAAATTCGCAAAATCAAGAAAATCATGATGGGTAGCCCATGAAAAATAAAAAAATTATGACACAAAATGAAAATTCCCAAAATCAAGAAAATCATCGTGATCAGGCCATGAAAAATGCGAAATTAATGTCACAAATTAAAAATTCGCAAAATCAAGAAAATTCTGATGGTTAGCCCATGAAAAATGCAAAATTTATGTTACAAAAAGAAAATTCCCAAAATCAAGAAAATCATGATGATTAGCCCATGAAAAATGCGAAATTTATGTCACAAAATGAAAATTCCCAAAATCAAGAAAATCATGATGAAAAATGCGAAATTTGGTCACAAATTGTAAATTCGCAAAATCAAGAAAATCATGATGGGTAGCCCATGAAAAATAAAAAAATTATGACACAAAATGAAAATTCCCAAAATCAAGAAAATCATCGTGATCAGCCCATGAAAAATGCGAAATTCATGTCACAAATTAAAAATTCGCAAAATCAAGAAAATTCTGATGGTTAGCCCATGAAAAATGCAAAATTTATGTTACAAAAAGAAAATTCCCAAAATCAAGAAAATCATGATGATTTTCTTGATTTTCTTGAGCCCATGAAAAATGCGAAATTTATGTCACAAAATGAAAATTCCCAAAATCAAGAAAATCATGACGAAAAATGCGAAATTTGGTCACAAATTGTAAATTCGCAAAATCAAGAAAATCATGATGGGTAGCCCATGAAAAATAAAAAAATTATGACACAAAATGAAAATTCCCAAAATCAAGAAAATCATCGTGATCAGGCCATGAAAAATGCGAAATTAATGTCACAAATTAAAAATTCGCAAAATCAAGAAAATTCTGATGGTTAGCCCATGAAAAATGCAAAATTTATGTTACAAAAAGAAAATTCCCAAAATCAAGAAAATCATGATGATTAGCCCATGAAAAATGCGAAATTTATGTCACAAAATGAAAATTCCCAAAATCAAGAAAATCATGATGAAAAATGCGAAATTTGGTCACAAATTGTAAATTCGCAAAATCAAGAAAATCATGATGGGTAGCCCATGAAAAATAAAAAAATTATGACACAAAATGAAAATTCCCAAAATCAAGAAAATCATCGTGATCAGCCCATGAAAAATGCGAAATTCATGTCACAAATTAAAAATTCGCAAAATCAAGAAAATTCTGATGGTTAGCCCATGAAAAATGCAAAATTTATGTTACAAAAAGAAAATTCCCAAAATCAAGAAAATCATGATGATTTTCTTGATTTTCTTGAGCCCATGAAAAATGCGAAATTTATGTCACAAATTGAAAATTCCCAAAATCAAGAAAATCATGACGAAAAATGCGAAATTTTGTCACAAATTGTAAATTCGCAAAATCAAGAAAATTCTGATGGTTAGCCCATGAAAATTGTAAAATTTATGTCACAAATTAATAATTCCCAAAATCATGATGGTGTTAGCCCATGAAAAATGCAAAATTTATGTTACAAAATGAAAATTCGCAAAATCAAGAAAATCATGACGAAAAATGCGAAATTTGGTCACAAATTGAAAATTCGCAAAATCAAGAAAATCATCGTATCAGCCCATGAAAAATGCAAAATTTATATCACAAAATGAAAATTCCCAAAATCAAGAAAATCATGATGAAAAATGCGAAATTTGGTCACAAATTGTAAATTCGCAAAATCAAGAAAATCATGATGGGTAGCCCATGAAAAATAAAAAAATTATGACACAAAATGAAAATTCCCAAAATCAAGAAAATCATCGTGATCAGCCCATGAAAAATGCGAAATTCATGTCACAAATTAAAAATTCGCAAAATCAAGAAAATTCTGATGGTTAGCCCATGAAAAATGCAAAATTTATGTTACAAAAAGAAAATTCCCAAAATCAAGAAAATCATGATGATTTTCTTGATTTTCTTGAGCCCATGAAAAATGCGAAATTTATGTCACAAATTGAAAATTCCCAAAATCAAGAAAATCATGACGAAAAATGCGAAATTTTGTCACAAATTGTAAATTCGCAAAATCAAGAAAATTCTGATGGTTAGCCCATGAAAATTGTAAAATTTATGTCACAAATTAATAATTCCCAAAATCATGATGGTGTTAGCCCATGAAAAATGCAAAATTTATGTTACAAAATGAAAATTCGCAAAATCAAGAAAATCATGAAAAATGCGAAATTTATTTCAAAATTTAAAAATTCCCAAAAAGATCTTTCACTAAAACTCATTAATCATCCACGAAAAAAGTTAATTTAAACCATTTCGGTACATCATGGTATAATATACTCGTAAAATATATAGAACCGCATATAAAATTGACACCATCAGGAGCGTAAATACGAAAGTTTTTTAAATATCCATCCATGGTGCTTTCAATTTTTTATTTTGGTTGATTTATTTATTGCATTAAAATCTGCTAACAAAAATTAAAGTTTAATTAAATACCAAAGTGTGAAAAATTGTCAGTTGGTGGTTATGATAAATTACCATAATTTTTTTTTTAAGTTTAATTTCGCCACATTTCATTTATTTTGGTATTATAATTTTTTATTTTTTTTTTTTTAAGCAGAATGTTAACAAAAACTAACTAAAACTATGAAATTTGAATACTGCCATTGTTCACAGTTTGAATGGAGAACACAAAAAGTTACAAAATTTATTTTAATTAGGTATTAAGAGATTTAATAATTATACAACTGTCGCGACAGTATAGTTTGGTCGTTTTAACTTTAAATAAAGTTAAGTGGTTTAAAATGTTTGGTGTCATAGCGCTAATATTAGTCAAGATATTCCATTGCTGCATTATCGCAACAAAGCAAACACTTTATATCTTCACCAGTTCATATTGGATGAATGTTATGTGAATTTTTAGTTTACCATTGTGTGATATTAGCATTTAAGCTTTAATTGGAAATGTGTGCTTAAAACCATTTTCCGACTTACTGTCATTTTATTTAAAGTTTTTAAATAATAATCATAGCGAAATTTATTTGAAAACTATTTTTGATGGCCAATTTAAGATTGTTTGCTATCGCAAATTAATTGCAGTCAATCACTTTTGATCTGAATAAATCTGGTGCTTCTGGCCAGCCCTGGATGCAGTTGGCCGATTACCATTCAAGTTATATAAAGACGGACGCAACATATAAAATTATAAAGTTCGACATTTGGTTCACATTGACCAAAACGACTTGTTTTGGCAGTTGAGTTATGACAAAAAGAATTTAATAATAAAATTAAGATGCGTTTTCGACGCATGAGCCAAAACACACACTGAGACATCATTAAATAAAATAAGGTCGCATGGTCCTACACTCCAGTTGAATTTACTGGGCGTTTTTTAACGTTTGTAGGAAGGATCACGAAGAAAGTCAGAAATATAAGCATGTTTTATGAATAAGGTCTCCTGAAAAGCAGCTCCTAGAAAACAAATTAATTCTATTAATAATAATTATGAGTGGTTTTTATGGTTCCTTTAGTAATATATCCTGCAAAGGCAGTGTATTTACGGCCACTATATTTATAATTATACCTCTAAACTTATGATTTTGTTTAGAAGCATAAATAAAATATGCAATTTATCCACTTAAATACCGCACCTCATCCTGCATCTTATTATCACTGAGAATTAATATAATTGTTGAATTACTCTAATCCAGCTACTATATGGATTCCTATATAAGTTCAACAAAGTTGTCGATTAGATTCCCAAAGAGTGCACCTTACCAAATTTGTATATTCTTCCAACATTCTTTCAATTACATTACGGACCTTGTAAACCAGACAAATTCCCCTACTGACTTTTCTACTTTTGGTCTACGTCTCTTCCCACACCATTACCTTATGCGAATGTAACCGATAACTAAAATGTATTCCAAAAACCAATCCACTTTATGAATAAATCAGTAAACAATTTCTTTGGAAGACAATGTGCCATGCATACATACCTACTACATACATACTTTAAACGTTTGTAAAAGAAAAACAATTTTCTTTTGTTTTGATTATGTATTTGTATATATTACTTCAATTTGAAAGACATATACACACACAAACATATCAACTACCGATCTTATACGAGATAAAAAATCAATTGAAAAACGTCTAACCTTTTTATGCTGTCAATGGTACTTCTTGGTTTTCGATTTTCTTTTATTTTTTCAATTTTAAGTAAAATTTACTTTGTATTGGCATAATGGTTTTTTGTATAGATTTATTAATAATTCATGTACTTTGCGGCCACAAATATTCGTAACCCTCACATATTCGCCAAAATTGTAAAAGTATATACCTGATGTTTAAAATACTCCTCAAAATAATTTGTGGTGGGTGGATGGTGAAAAAAGTTGAAAAGATGATTTGATACGAGTCCTTATCATAAAAACTAAACATCTTATCAAGTCCGGTAGTATGATGAATAATAAAGACACGGTGGAGAAACATGATATACTAATATTTTGATGCTGTACTGATTATTTAGCTAAGAACAACGTCTTTGTAATCACGTACTGTTTGCTATACCAGGATTTGCGCCACTTCACGATGATCATCTTCGTTTCGTATCAGTGACTTTTGCTATATCGTACAGTTCAATCTACCAGCGAAATGTTTGTTCCCTCCAATGGCTTTATTACTACAATTTTTTATTTTTTAATTAATGCTCGTTAATTTCTCGAACTCTGCAAATCACCCAACCAATTCTTATTGTTCCTTTGGATATAAAATTCTCTTTTATTTGGCTTGAGAAGTTTATCACTGCCATTTGTGTCCTCCAATAAGGACCTTTCAGCGTTTTTATAGAGGAAATGCCTTCTGTTTCTCCCATCGGAACCAACAGTAGTAACTTCGTCCTGTGTAGTTTCCTGACCGATGCTTACACATTCATAAGAAGCTTACCATAAGATATAGCTTTTTTTTAATCAAAAGCGCATCCGATCGTGTTGGTCGTTTCCGAATTCTTTTTCTCGGTTTTTTCTTCAGTGTTATTTCAGGTTTAAAGGCTGGCTTCATATTTGTCAGAGTAGCGGTGTATCTTTTTAGCAGTGTTTGCGTCAGAAACATCTAGGGTTTTGCTTATCCTTTTATCTTTATTAATCAAAATGCCTACTGGTTTCACTCTAACAAGGTGTTTCGAATCGCTAGAGCGTTCAATCTCCGCTATTACATGTAGATTTGTATCGGGTTGCCCGTATCTTCACGATCCTCCTTCAGAGCCACCTTTTTAAAGGAAAGGATGCCGGCATCAGAAAATAGGTCAAAAAATGGTATTTTAAAATTTAGACAAAGTCGGATCGCGGAATTTCAGTACTGTTTGAATCAAAAAACTTGTTCGGGAACTCTCAACAAAGTGCCAAAAACGAGTTCAGCTGGAGTAGTTCAGAGTTCTTCACGAAAAGCTATCCGTAATTCAAGCATGATTGCAGGTAGAACGATAGTCCAATCCATTATGTGTTACGATAGTCCGATCGTAACACATAATGGCAGACTTGATAATTTGATGCCATAGTTCAATCATGGCATTTCATTTTGGATTGTAACTAGTCTCTTTTTCTTGAAACCCATTCTCTTTTGTGCTCCCTAATCCGTAACTATAATATCAGGTACAGGAACCGCCTCAGCTCATCTCGTTTATCGATCTATTAATGTTACGCAGTATTGCTGATTATCAGAAAATGGTTAATAGACCAATGATGTCTAAGTGTATTTCTGTGAAGCGATGCGAAGTTAATTTATAAAAACCGAGAGGGGAAATGGTTTGTTTCGAAACTCTCGATTTTTGACATGCTAACTAATTTTGTGCCATAATTTTTGAATCTTTTAGTTAGTAGATGCCTTTATCCCCGGGTGGAAAAAGCTTTGAAATGCATCAAAAACTTTTTTCCGAAATTTTATTGGAATCAAAGGTCTTTGTATAGCAGTCGAAGTGGCAAAATTGATGAGGAGATGCTTTATCTGGATTCTGATAAAATGCGTAAATAAGTGGCTTGTGATCCGTGAATAGAGTAAACTCTCGACCTTGTTAAAGATATTTGAAGTGTTTCATGCCGCAGAATAAGCTGCGAGCAACCCTTTGTCAAAAACACTTTATCTTTGCTGCGTATCATTTAGACGAAATGAAAAAAAACTAAGTGATTGCGATGGGTCCATAAAATAATGTTGCATCACTGCCTCGGAACTGCCGTATTCGATGCTTCGACCATTATTGCTAATCTGTAGAAGACCAATGTGCGAGAAGTGTTGCATTGTACAACTTTTCTGTGCAATTGTTGAAGGTTTCGATAGATTCAGCTGACCAATCTATGGGAGTTCTACTTTTTTTTTGTATCCTTTCAAAAAATTGTTAAGAAAGATTTGGTCATGTGCTTCATTTGGGATGAAACTTCTGTAAATGTTAATCATACCCAAAACTGGTTTGAGATCACTAACTGTTGAAGGATGCTCAAAATTTGGTAAAATACCTTGCGCATTAACTGCGTGTCCAAGAAATTGAATTTCGTAAGAAGCGAATACACATTTACTAGGATTAATAATTAAACCATATTCTGATAAATTTTTAAGAATAATTTCTAGACGTTCTAGGTGTTTTCCGAAAGTTTAGTCCCAATAGTACGGAAAGCATAAATTTTTGAAATTCCTGAGACCGAAAGTCATTTTAGAGAACTCGAATACACCAAAAGGAGTTGAAATTGCATTTTTTGGGATATCAGATGCTTCAATTGGAATTTGGTCATTGGCTTGAACTAAATCCAATGTAGGAAACCAATGCATCCATCAAGTTCATGTGTAAAATCTTGAAGGTGTGAAGTTGGATATCGATCTGGAATAGTGACTCGATTTAAACCGTGGTGAGTGATTTCCACATAGTACCAAATGTAAAGGGCTAGACCACGAACTCTTGCTTGGTCTACAAACCCCTTGCATCATCATTGTCTTGAACTCTGCCATTGCTATTAGAAGTTTGTCCGGTGCTAAACGTCGAAATTTGCTGTTAGTCGGTGGTCCAGTTGTTTCAAGTAGGTGTGAAATTTCATGTTTGATGCACTGGGGTCATTTAGTTCGCTGAGTGTCTTTCGGAAATTTTCAAAATAAATTTTGAATTTGGACGGGTAGTGCTGATCTGTCGATGTTTGAAAGTGAAAGATCCTGGCTGGTTGATAAAGCAACGGTTACATACAGAGAGGTTAACGGATCAATGAGCCTCTCTTTCTCCATATGTCCACAAATAATCCAGATTCGTTAAGAAAATCCGCTCCAATATCTAAATTTAGAAATTTAGTACTATTTGCTGCAAAGAGCAATTTTAGTGAATTTTGGAGGGATAATGAAAATGTCAACACCAGTTTCGATTAAAAATTTTATTACTCAAACTTATATCGAAGATTAATAGACGGGACCATCAATGACCGCCGTCTCCTGTTGATGATCTTTTAATTTTGATTTTTTAATAATTTCACGGTTAGATTATTTAGAATAAGGGGACAGTCAGTTTGACATTTCAAAGCCTGGTTACCATCAACGATTTCCATCAAAGATTTGAAAATAGCATTTCTTAGATTACCCGAAGTGAACTTTGACGAGCAGGAATTTTTAAATTTTTACGCGAATTTGTTAAATTGGAGCGAGAAGGACATTTAGATTTATGTCGGAAATTTGGGTGATTCAGTAATAATTTTGAACGAAAATTTTCTAGGATTATTTCTAAATCGGTTGCCCAAAGTGAATTTTGAGATGGGATTTTCTGAGTCAGAGTATCCAGACCAGCCCCCACGCTGGCCTGCGACGCTTGTCCATCATCAACCGAGCAGGAAGTATTTTAAATTAATAATTTTTTTTTAAATTTAATTTTGATGTTGAGTGAATTAAAAGAGGAACTTACAGTTTCCAAAGCTCGTTGATTTATCCTTTCACGGATTTCTTCGCTTTCTTGGATTCACTCCTACTTCCAACGGTTGAATTTTGATTCTTCTTCTAGTTTGGCTTCACTGTTACCCCTTACGCTTTAATTTTGCGGCCTCTTCTAGTTTTTTTTTTATAAAAATTCAAAGCACTTAAAATAAATGAATATCCTTAATAAACACAGGAAATAGCCTGTGTTTATTAAGGATATTTCCATTTTAATTTTGATTTTCCATTGTCAATGGAAATAGCCCCGCTCAAGAGACAAAGAAAACACAGGTGGTGGAATAACCAATGCGAAGAGGCCCTTGAACTTAGGAGTAAAACCTGGAAAAAATGGCACTCAACCAAAAACAATGAAGACTATATCTTATTCAAAGAACAGAGATCACAAACAGCGAAAATTATAAGAACAAACAAGAGGAATTTTGACAAGACCCAACTACAACAAATAGAGGAAGACTTTAAAAAGAACAACACAAGAACATTCTATAAAACTTTTAAGCAAAACCTCCAGGGATATCGACCACCAAACTTATGTTTCAAAAATGAAGAAGGAAAAATAGCACTGAATAATCAAGAAAACTGCAAACTACTAGCGACATACTTCAAAAAACTATTAAACTGTGAGGAGCCAAAAGTGAGATTCCCAAAACTAAATCCGAAATATAAATTCGAAAACTCCAAACCACCGAACATAACAGAAATCCAACAGATTATTAAAGAACTAAAAAATGATAAAGCCCCAGGAGAGGACTCTATAGTAGCAGAAATGTGGAAAAACGTAGATACCAAGACAGTCCAAAGTCTACATAAAATAATACAAAAGATTTGGGAAACGGAAGAATTACCGGAAGAATGGAAAACAGCTATGATCCATCCAATACACAAAAAAGGAGAGAAAACAGATGCAAACAACTATAGAGGAATTTCACTACTATCAGTAACATACAAGATCCTATCCAAATCATTACAAAACAGATTGGAGGTCCAACTGGACCCACAATTAGGTGACTACCAGGGAGGATTCAGGAAAGGAAGATCCTGTGCCGAACAGATACTAAACCTGAAACTCTTAATAAGGTACAGGAGACTAAGGGCCAAAGACATACATGTGACATTCGTGGACTTCAAAAAAGCATACGACTCTATAGATAGAGAGACACTATTCAATACCCTGGAAGAATTCGGAGCCGATGACAAATCAATCGCAATCACAAGAAAAACCCTAACAAACACAAAGTCAAAGGTAAAATTTATGGGAGAGATCTCAGAACCTTTTGAGATCAAAACAGGAGTGAGACAGGGAGATGGGCTCTCCCCACTACTCTTCAACTGTGTACTGGAGAAGGTAATGAGAGAATGGAGGAAGAGAATGGAGGAGGAAGGAATTCCCAAATTAAAAATAGGAAGAAAGAAAGATAACCTTGAAATTGACTGTCTGGCTTTTGCGGACGACCTGGCCGTGCTAGCAGAAAACATGGAAGACGCTAGAAGACAAATCAATATACTGAAAGAGACGGCAGAGAAGGCTGGATTACAAATATCATATGAAAAGACAGAATATTTGACAAACAGAAAAGATGCACCAAGACAGATCACAACAAAATATGGTAAAATCAAGAGGGTCAACAAGTTCAAATACCTGGGAGAATTAATCCAACCAAATGCCCTGGACAAAGAAGCAGTCCTTACAAGAGCAAGAAAAATGGAACTGGCATTTCAATTGACAAAAAATATATATAATAAAAAGTCCATATCCATTAACGCAAAACTAAGACACTACAATACAGTTATTAAACCAGAAGGCCTCTATGCCTCAGAATGCCTTACGCTAAACACAGCCAGACAAATAGAAGAGATAGAAAAAAAGGAGAGAAAAATTATACGGAAAATCCTGGGACCAAAATATGAAGATGGAAAATGGAAATTGAGAAGCAACAAAGAGATCTACAAAAAAACAGAAAAAATAACAGACACAATGAGAAGAAGAAGAGTAACCTTCTACGGACATATTAAAAGAATGGACGAAGGAAGATTGACGAAGAGAATATTCAACTACTTCGATAAAAACCCCAAAACACAAATGACATGGATCAAGGAGGTCAGGAAAGACATGGAAGAAATGGAAATAGATGGAGAAGAGGTGGAGAGAAGAGAAGAATTCAGAAAGAAGATCAGAGGATTCCAGGGTTTTCAAGAAAAGGCAAAAAAGAAAACAGGAGCAAAATGGACGGAAGAGAGAAAGAAACAGCATGGAGAAAGAATGAAAGAGTACTGGAAGGGAAGAAAGAAGAGAGAAAATCAATCATGAGAAGTTATTTCACGTGGTCCATAGTAGGCCAAAATCGAAGAATCATCATCCTTAATAAACGTAAAAAAAGTAAAGGAAAGATCAGGAGGGAATAAAGTAATAGAGAAATAAAAAGGATAAAGGTTTTCCGTCTTCTCGTTGTTTTCTTTTGATATTAAGTTTAGACTGAATTCCAGAGGCATAATCTGGTCGTTCATTTAATTCTACATTCGCGAACTCCTTGACAAACCAGGCATAAATCCATTTAGTTCCGATGATCAATGACCATGAAAGTATTTGTAAAACACGCATAAAGCTCCCACATTACACCTATGAGAAAGAGAATCACGATTAGACTATAATTCTACGTCCTCAAACATTCGAGAAGATTGAGATGGTCACTTTTTAATAGAATATAAAATGAGTTGTTGCAGTCGAGAATCAATCATGCACAACATCTCGTAGGGAACCATTGAAATTTCATCAATGAACAAAAACTCAATGTCTTTCCATTGATTTCGCATGACTCTCAAGTAATTGCAAGTAAGTGGTGGAAGTTGCGCGTTAATCCTTCCATTTTTCTGGACTTGAAACTTAAATAGAGAGTGCAATGTTACACCGCCTACAAGTCTCATTGCAACACCAGTCAAAGCACCTACTTTAACTGCCTTATTTATATAGTAGCGACTCACCTGCTCCTTTAGTGCGTTGAAGGTGACTGTTTTGCCAATGGCGTGATCCTAACTTCTCGATCTTCATTTGGACCATTATTGCCATTTGGAAACAAATGGTACCATGCAAATTCCTCTGCTTTCTTTTCGTGATTCACATTAACGATATTGTCCTTCGTCTTACGAACAATTTGGTTAATATTTACCGACTCCTCCAATTCCTCATCAACATGAGGCGGCTCATGATCGATTTGAGCCATGAGTGATATCTGTACAGGAACAAATTCCAGTGGATCAATTTCTGGCTTTGGCGCAATTTCCTGTTCCATTCGCATTCCAGGATGTCGTCTCAAATATTCTTCAAGCGGAAGAGCATTGTCCTTGACAACAACACGAATGCCATGAATCGTGAATTGTGTGTCGCGATTCGACTTGACTGTGCGACGTTCCATTGGCAACACCGGAAGTACCTATTGGACTACACGAATGGAGTTTGACCATATCAGTGACCATAAGACCGAGAGATTTACTATCAGTAATGAGAACGCCACCATTGAAATTAACAAATAGCTTATAGATGGCGGCCCGCAGAGTAAAGAAGCCTATTCCATCATTTCCGGATCATTCAGTAAACCATTGTATGCCTGATTGTCGTATTCGAGGGCAAAGGCATTATCAAACATCAATATGTCATCCTTGACTACGTTGAGATTTTTGACCTCTAAGTAGCCATTATCATCAATGGGATAAGCGCCAGGTTGAGCTTAAGTTTTAAAATGAATTTGTACATATAAACTATCAGATTCAGTCATCTTCTTGTTCAGAATGTTAGTACCCATTTACTTGGTTGGATAACTGTAGCACGGATTAAATTGCCTACAACCATGGCAACACATTGATGACTGACCGATATTGGGTCGAAAACACTCATATAGCCTTGATGCCAATCAGCGCCCACGATTCGAGACAAGTCGTTAATTGGCAAGTAGGCACTACGACGCTCAGCAGCATTTTCAACGTTGTTTGACTGCTGTGGCATTACAGGAACAACTCGAATAATATCCTGAGTTTCCAGTCGTGCGTTATGATCTACTCGTAACGTCTTAGTACAGTGGATTGTTCGTAATAAGCCAGTCAAGTGCCTTGTATACACGCTCAGGTGGAATGCTGAAGTCACGAGAAAAATTTAAATACTCCAGAGTCTCGGTGACTACAACAATGCCAGTATCGCCCTGAAAACTTGATCACCTTCAAATAAAGGATCACGCGCTGAATAAATCGTTGTTCTGGCTCAGTAAGGACAGTAATTCCATCGGGAATTTTACCCGGATCCAAATTGTTCCAATACGCCTTGGGTGGACATTGAGTTTTTGTACTATTCAAGTGCGTATGGTACCGGTGGCAAACAACTAGCTCAATTTTATTAGCTAGTGTCTCAGGCAGGTATGACTTTTCAGACACCAATTTAAACTTTCTTACCTAGGTAGGGTAGCACATTTTTTGGCAGATTTCACAAGTATTATCACAACAAGTGTTGATGCATGCTCTTCGTGAGTTTCGATCGCTCTTGATAGCTGTCTCGATTGCTCTTTCCGCAGGCATTCGCTCCTTATTTTTTGTGCTCTCAACATTTCGCTGCTGTTCTGACGCTTCATCTTGGAGTATACGCCGCTTGGCAAATTTTTATGGATTTAATAACGACACTCTTTTTCTGCTTCTTCTCTCCTCGCTTCCATTTCTCCTTCTCCAATCGTCGTTTTCACTAAGTCGCAGTCTCGTTGGCCATTTTATTTCGTCACTATAATTGTTGTTAATATAATTTTAATTGTAACACTCATTTTACAATGTTTCTCTTTTTACTACTTACACTTTTATTTTATATTCTTATATCTGTCTTTTTCCTCTACCTTTATTATTATTATTGTTGTTGTTGTTATTTTTCTCTCGTCTTCTTCCTTCGCCGTATAATTAATATTTTCTATTTTTTTTTTCATTTCACTCGCTCAGAACCAAACAGAAAATCAACATTTCACTGAAAATATTTTAGACATGATTTGCCTAGGTTCCTTTTCTCGTAGTAAATCCAAAAAATCGTAACAAGGTGTTTACATAAATTTATAAAATTAACATTTATCTAAATTAATTTAGCGTGTAGATGGATAAAAGTATTAAAAAATTGCATTGTCATCCAGTTCTGAGCTATTCTGAAAGTTTCAGAGCTCTAGCTAATCGAGAAGTCACTTAAAAATCGATTGGAAGATTTTTACTGCACAGACCCACAGACAGACAAGAAAGCAACTTAATAAAAATATTGTAACATTGTAAAAATGAATTTAAACGGAAATCTCCCACTGCTTAAATGCATGTTTCGTTGATTAATGATTTGGTTGAAGCAGAATGTTAATCTTATGTATGCCTCGAAAATCTCGCCACGTATTAGTGGTGCTTCTTACTTCAAAAAAACTACAATCGGTAGTATTGCATTCGCGGATTGTACGGTGAAAGCGTTTTCTAACTCGTTTTGACTTAGATTTTTACTAATCTTATAATGAACCACCTAATCGTGATTGCGTTGACATAACAGCTCTGTTTTGATTAACACTGGTACAATGTGTGACCAGTAGCCTTATTTAAAAGCTCACAACATCAGTATAAATCAGTCAAAAGAATTTCGTTTTTTTTGTGCAGTAATGTAATAAATTTGAAAATCGCACAATAGATAGATTTTCATTTGAAAATTAGAATGACCCTCAACACCTTTGAAAATGTGATTTAGGTAAAAAAAACTAGTTCTCTTTCATATTTTCAATTATATTCCAGGTCCAATCAAGTTCTTATAGTGACCGTTTTTACTGTTATCTCACAATATTTTAGATACTCATATATATTCATATAATTTTAAAACAACACCAACACCAAGGAAAAGAGCTTTTTCCATTTACAAAAGTGTTTAATTAAAACGAATAGCACATTACTAATGAAAATTTCGCATATTTTGTTGTTGTTCTGCATAATATGTTGGTATTTACCAAGTTACATACGAGATTACATGAGAAAAGTTGGATGTCATTATATTGGTATATGTAATCATTGAAAGACTATATATGCTGAATACACTATACACTTGCCACATTCTTACTGAAGCAATTTCTAAGCAAAACACGTCGACCAAAAAAAACCATTTGACATTCATGGTTTTATAATTAAAATCAATTATCGTGCTTCTATTAAAAAAAAAAATAAAAAAAATCCCAATTTACAATTTTGTCATGGAAAGCCACCGTTCAACCAAAACACTGCATCTATCCCTATATATATGTATGTATATAGATATAGAGTGCCAACAATGTAATGAAAATATATTGTTATCATTAACAAAAAACCAAAATAAAAAATTCGCCGAAAAACTCTTGTATCCACAATACATATAATATACATACGTAATACGAACGAGTATCGAGTACGAGAAGTGAAATGAAAATCTAATGTAATGACATCGAGAACAAAACAAAACAATTTAAAAGGTTTTTGTGGGTGGTATGTGTTTATGGAATTCTGTTTTTCATTTTCATTTACGCTTTTAGATGAAAACAAATGAAAACCATACCAGCGGCATAAAATAAAAGAAAAAATGAAAAACTCCATCACTAAAATGGAAAATAGTAATAGTAATAATAATGATTACAATGACAACAACAACCACACAAAATGTCGATTGTCGCTTATAATAATTATTTTAAGCAATTTTACACAAATGTGGCTGCTGCTGCTGTAATAGAATTGGTAATATTCCATACATATACAGAAAATCGTATACACACAATGCCATAGGATGGTATAAAGTGCAGGTTGCATTTTATTCATCCAAAACAATTTAAATTTTGTCTACTTTCAGACTATTGTCCGTATAATCATGTGTACGTTCTAATCTAATCTACGGTAGCCACCTTATCTCATAGGTCATATCAGGTTAATTGACCACATATGACCAACAAAAGATTCTATACATTCAAGTTTATATATATAGTCGAATTGGCTAAACAACATATTTATAGCATAGTCGCATATAATAACAGACAAAAATTAATGGTATGGTCTGTTGTCTGACATTTTATACTTTGATATATTTATGCAGACTCTATTATATGTTAAAAATTATATCTGTCTTAAAATGCAATTATTATCCATGGTCTCATAAATATATTTGCACTAATGGAAATTGAAAAAAATAACACGAGGACATTAAATTTCCTGATTTAGTGTTTTCCTAGTTATGCAGCTTAATTAAGCTACCCATTCTGGGATTGGGGTAATACAATTTTTTCTAGGAGGAAGTTGATCATAAGTCCATTAAAAATAAAGTAATAATAAAACAATAAAAATTAGTCAAGCTAGCAGTCCAATCTTTGCTTGATTGCCTCCTACGTTAAGCCAATCATACTGTGGTGGACTTCTGTTTATAACATGTTCGTTTAAGGCTTTTAGTTGCATATGGATCGGCTTTCTAGTCTTAATATGTACATGGAATAACATAATTAACCCATCTAAATTGCAATTTGTATCAAACGATAGTTCCAAGTAACAAGACGATGCTGAACTTAAAGTTCCAAAACTCAAAACAATGGAATTCATCTATTCAAGTTAAAGAGAAAGAAAAAATTACTCTGTACGGATAACATTAGTCGGTGTCGAGCATATTATCGCATTTAGGTGGACAAATTGGCCTCAGCAGCTAAAAGAAATAATTAAACGATTTAAATTAAATTTGGACCAGTTAATGTACTTCAGAAAGCCTATTCTCAGAGGTATCATTGAGACCAATCAGACCACTATTACCGATTTACATTTTTTTGAACCCCCTTTGCTTATCAAATTCAAAAAATGTACAGTCCAAACAGCCTTCCTTCATCTTCCTAATCGGGATTCCACAAAAATTGTAAGTGTATTAACCCCTTTTGCCAAACCGTTGTTGCCTAACCCCTTTTGCCTAACCCCTTTTGCCTAACCCCTTTGCCTTACCCCCTTTGTATAACCCCCTTCGCATAATCCCCTTTGCTTAACAAATCCAAAAATTGTACAATCCGAACCGCCTTCTACCACCTTCCCGAATCGGAAATCCACAAAAATTGTAAATGTATTCCTTCCAACTTCTCGCCTACGACCCATTCATATCCAAATCTCTCCAACTGGCTTTTCTACTAATGATTCCGGCGTAATCAGCAAAGGTGGAAACCATCTATTATCCAACAGGTTGGAAACAGAAATCTCTAAAATTCTACAAGTTTACTGACTTCTGAAAATTTTAGAACACAATATTTATCAATAATTCAATCGTTTTACGATCCGATTTATTAATTTAAAATTAGATTTAGTAATTTTGGCACCCCTCTACACACACATCTAAACATATGAAACAATAAATAAAATAAACGATTGACCTTCGTGTTCATAGCACATTCGCCATCTTTAATTATTCAAATCATGTCTTCAACATGGCAAAATAAAGTACAAAAAATACAGTAAAAAAATGTACATTAAATGATGCATTGATACTTGTTCTCTGGGAAAGCGACAGAGTTCCCGATTCATTTCACTATTTCAAAGATTTTCACCCATTCACACATTTTAATTAAAATAAAATTAAATAAAATTTTTTAAATGGAGAGATCGACAAAAACACGACCGATCTCTTCAACGATCAACCATTTATGATTATATTTGTGTTTGTTAATTTTTTATTTTATTTTATATTTTTTCTGATTTTTTTGCGTTTCATTTATTTTTTATTTTTTAGTTAACATATGCGCGCATTGCATCTGTATTTTATATTCATTGAATCAAATGTTTGGTACGCATGGGTTAACTATAACTTTTCTTCAAATTTTTTTTTGGTAGAAATTCATTTATTTTCCAGTTATAATTTTTTTACCGGTCCCGTCTTTTGTTATTTTTGAAACCGGTTTTTTTTTAATTTTTTCAATTTTTGTTTGTTTTCATTTATTTTTTATTTTCTTAACTATCCCATGTGCGCATTTGTATCCATATATTTTATATGTTTTGAATCAAATGTTTGGCACGCATGGGTTGATTATTTGCTTTTTGCGTTATTATTTTTGTTGTTATTTGTCATTTTTTTAAGTTTTTTCTTATTTTTTTTATTTTTTTGGTCTGTTTCCTCTGTAGAGCACCAATTCACTGTTCCTGTGTTGATTTCACACGACATCCTTTTTGGGAGCGGTGGAGCTACGAACAGCCACTAATTAGCACACTTTGTGTGCTTCGATTCTAGTTGAGGTTCTTGCGTCCATTGTTCCTAGAGATTCCCTTTTCCCACCTTCTACCCTTCCTTTTATATTTAAAAGATGTGGGCGAATTGTCTTCGACGTCGATAATGGAGCACTACTGCTCTGTTATGGAGCGTTGACTTGAGAGTGTCTCCTGATCGATATCGGGCATGATCCACTTACATTTTAATTTCCTCCCTGTACGTTTTCCTTTTATTTACAAGCAATGCGATTTGTCCTCAAACTCGATCGAGAAGCACTACTGCTTTGGCCATGGTGCTTTGACTTCAGAGTGTTTCCTGTTCCGGTATTGATGTTGATCAACTTACCTTTTATCTTATCCTTTCTTTAAAATGACGGAAGTTTGCTTGGTTAACTTAAATTACTTGTCAAGCTCGGGAAAATCAAGCAACCGTGACAAGTGATCATCGGTTTTCTTTTTTTATTTATTTTATATGTTAAATTGGGTAACGTGTTACGAGTAGGTATACAAAATCGTGTTTTGTGTTAATCGGGTCAGTAATTATCGGAAATTTTGAGAAAAAAATAAAATTTTTATAAAACGATTTTGAAATTAAAAATTGTAAATTAAATTAATTTCTGTTATAAATACATTTGTTAAATAAGAATACAAATATAATAAAATGTCGATATTACAATTACTATTGGAAATAATCGATCATCCATTGGAAAAACGGTTGAATATAAGGTATGTATGGTTGCAGTTGACACATCCAAAATGACACCATCAACATTTTTTTTCAGCTCGTTTACGTGCCTAGTTGACTTGTTCAAGTGACCTCGCTTTTCCTTCTAAGCCCTTCCTTGTGATTATTCTAGCTTCCAAGCATACCTTGTACACTTCACCCCTATCCTATCACCTCTTGAGCTCTAGCCGGCGACGACACCGCAGCAAGGCCTCAGCTGGAAGATTTCTTTTTACGACATCGGGGTTCGGATCCCATTGATGTCGTTTTAATGATACTTATGGGACTCGCACCTTGATCCGTTACAGTTTGACGTATTGTAGTATAAAAAATATAAATAAATAACTTACTCTATTTTGAGGAAAGCTACCATCTTTGCTGATGATTGAAATTTAAAAATTGATAGCTTTGTGGCGTAAAACGAAGTTAGATTCTCGTATATAATCTACTAAGTTGCTTGGTGATATAGCACAGCACCTTGGATGACACAACCACAATAAATGAACTTCTATATATTTACGCAATCGGAGACACAGGCACCAAAGTCGAAACATGAAGTTCATCATCTTCACATTACTACAAACATTGAACAAAATGACATGATTGAAAGCTTTTTTTAGCTATTTCACACCAACGTTACAACCTTAATTCCAATTTCAACCACCTAAATTCGTTTTAGGTTCCATTTAGTGTTGCCATAATCTCCGAAACAGTTCGGGTTCCATTTAGTGTTGCCATAATCTCCAAACAGTAAAAAAAAACAGTCGACGTCTTGTATCATATACGAATGCTTTACAAAGACTTGAATAATAGGATGATGACACCTCATAATTCCCCTTAGTATTTTGAGTCGTAATTGAGAAACCGTTCGAAAGAAGAATAATAATAAAAATCGTGAATGAAAATTGCATAAGTTTTTAGTGCTCATTTTTGAAAGGCAATCTAAAATCCAGAAGATTTACCCTACACTGGGTGAAAGCATTATAAATAAAAATTAAAAAGTTTGGCGGTCAAATTTGTTTAAAACGTTTTGATGAAAATTCGTATAGATGAATCTTTTGGACATATCGACATGATGTTTTTTTTTTAGTTTCTTATCGAAAAACTATAAAATACACAAGTTGTCCATAAAAGACAAACTTATTGACCGATTCAAAAGTTTGATACCTTAATCAAAAGGTCTACTAATGTGCGTTAATTATTTTAATAATAATTTTAACATTTCAGCTAACAAATTAATTGTTATTGATGGACGATAGTCAAATGCATATTTTATAAATTCAAAATTATTACATCAAAAAGAGTCACCTTCTAGTGGTCAACAAAGCTGTTTCGTAAAAAAAATTATTATAATTTTTTTTTTCGAAGATATTCTTCCAAAAAGAGGCCCCTTCTAGTTTAATTACAAGTGGTATTAATTAAAACACAAAAAAATGATTAAAATGTATGGTCCCTTTTGTTTTTGGTGTCTCTCCCTTACTTGTAGAGAAGAAAAATTGAAAATAATAAAAATATTAAAAATGGAAAAATAAACAAATATACCTTTGTTTAGATTAATAGCTCTTTCTCGAATCTATGAGTGGTAGTGCATGGCCGTTCTTAGTTCGTGGAGTGATTTGTCTGGTTAATTCCGATAACGAACGAGACTCAAATTTCTTAACTAGATGCCGGCAGGGTTATGTTGAAGCTTTGAAGACATGTTTGCCTCTGTTATCCATGCTGATAACGGGGAATGGTTTTAATACGTAAGAATTGTTTGCAAGTGGAGTCATACCTGGGGGTTTGTCTGAATAGGACACTTGCTTCTTAAATAGACAAATTGCATCTAACAATAATGAGATTGAGCAATAACAAGTCTGTGATGCCCTTAGATGTCCTGGGCTGCACGCGCGCTACAATGAAGATATCAACGTATCCTCCTAGTCTAAAATGACCGGGTAAAACGCTGAACCACCTTCGTGGTTGGGATTTTGGACTGAAACTGTTCACATAAACCTGGAATCCCCAGTAAGTGCGGGTCATAAGCTCGCTTTGATTACATCCCTGCCCTTTGTACATACTGCTCGTCACTACTACCGATTGCATATGCTATTGAGGTCTTCAGAGGTGATCACCGCGATGCTTCTTGTGTTGTGGTTTTTTACCAAAGTTGACCAAACTTGTATATTTAGAGGAAGTAAAAGTCGTAACAAGGTTTCCGTAGGTGAACCTGCGAAAGGATCATTACTGATTTAATGATCAAAACCACAAAAATAAATGTCCTCGTTAAGTTCTACTAATGTAATTTTATCATTGATAATGATTGCGAAATCATTCGAAATGGGAAAAGTTCAGCTTTGAGATCTTTTACTGTTTACTAGAATGGAAATTCAATGTAAAGGAGTATCTACCATCTTATGTATTTTGATTATATGTTTAAGTCCATCTTGAATGGGCCATTTACCCATAGAGGGTGCCAGGGCCGTAGTGACTATAATCTTGTGTAAGAAGATATCTCCAGAGAGTCGTGTTGCTTTATAGTGCAGCACTAAGTTGATGGTAAACTCTATCTAAGACTAAATATAACCACGAGACCGATAGCGAACAAGTACCGTGAAAAGTTTAAAAAAAAAACTTAACTGAAGTGAAAAATGCTTTTCTCTCAAATGAGTACAATCAAGATACCACAATTGGAGTTTAAAATATTTTCTCTCACTTTTGTCTTCCAGAAAGTTATTTGAAACCTAGTTGAAAGCCAAGTCATCAAAGATTTTGCTTAGGGATATTTCTTTGTTGTTTCTTCAAATATTTGCCAAATATTGCCAATACTTTCAAATATTCATAAAAATTTTAATTCCAAAATTAAATTTCAATTTTAAGAAATGATTGAACTTGGTTAATAAACCACTTTAAATATTTGATGATTTTAAAATCCTTTTTCATGGAACAATCACAATAAAACAACAACACACCTAATGTTGAATAGATTTGGCTGTGGTAAATATGGTTATTTTATAATTGATTTCCTTAAATATCTGGCAAAGATTTTATATCTTTTTAAGGAACTAGAACTTTTAAAGCTCACTTGAGGAACAGTTTTCTTTATTATAAAATATTATAATACAAATTATACATGCACGAAGTAAACATATTATAGATAAAATATTTTCTTTTTATCGATAGCAAGATAATTTTGATGTCAGTACAGGCTGGCTGGAGCATTGCAATGTGCAGATGGATTTAAAAAATCGAAACTGTATTCGTGCGTCCTCGATTTGGCTGGTGACGGCGTAAGGAAGGACGTTAACAAAAATTACTGCGAAAGAGTTGGGAGAGCTTCGGCCCCAGAAACGATTGCAGGGTTAAAAAAATAAAATAAAAAAAGATAATTTTGATTTCAAATCGAATTGAAAAAGTTACTCGTACTCTTTAAGTATTAGCGTAATAAAATTGAAAATTACACAATATTTACATGCACGAAGTAAATTGGCAATGTTTAATTATTATTTAGCTTTATTTTTTTCAACAATTTTTTTTGTTTAATAAACGAATAAACGAACGCCTTATAGCCATAAATCTGTACGAGGTAAAGTTGTATGGCTTTGCAACATCATGATTTCAAGTGACCAAACAACCCAATCTGTTCATTTTTCTGTTCTGATAATTCACCATCACAGCATGTATAGAACACTCTGTATAATATATATATATATATATATATATATATATATATATATATATATATATATATATATATATATATATATATATATATATATATATATATATATATATATATATAAATATATGTATTATTTATGGTGTTTTGTGTGGGTATGTGTTTATACATAAAACATATAAAGCAGCATAAAAAATGAGAAAAGACATTTCTTGTTTCTGTTTGATTATCTTTTTGTTGTTGTTCTATGTATGATAACGACACCCTGCGGTATTAAGAGCTTTTTTTTTTTTTTTTTGTGATGTGTTATGTTTGGCTACGAATGTGTATTGTTTATATGTATTTTTGAACTTTAAGGTTAATCTGTTTGATCATTATGTACATATTTATATAATATATTATTATGATGATGTGCTGTTGCTGTGATGGCCCACCATTGAATGAATCATTCGAAATCCATGTCTACGAATTTCACTTAAATTTTAAAAGTTTGAGTGAAATGACCTCAATTTCCATTTATCGTTTATTTTAAGTTTCAAACAAGTTGATTTGTTGCCAATCAATTTATTTGTCTGTTGATCAGCTTTTCAACTAAAAAAAACCAAATCAACGATACGGTTTGATTTTTCTCAAATTTTTAATTGGGATCAATAGACGTCAATTACAAGTGTATCAAGTTCCCGTCAATTTTCATAAAGCAAATATTTATTTGCACTTAATGAGAGTCGTGGTGTCAAGAGGAAAATGAAAAATATTTACTAACGAGATATTAGCGAGTTTGGTGGGTGTTTAATTGGTTCAATTTGTTTCGTTTTGTTTTGTGAATATATTACATTTTTTAACAGATACTTCTCACTGTCTTATGGAATAACATAATGTTCTTTATAAAAAAAATGTAATTATCTCCTAATGGTGCAACTAAGTGGTGCTTATAAACTATTTTTTGACCTCCTGGCTGTATCTGGTGTTTCCATGAAATAAACTAATTTATTGAAAAGATAAATCTATTAAACTTCTCATAATAATGCCATTTTTGTCAAATCAGCGGATTACAAAGTGAAAATTCAAAAAAATTATATAAGTGGATCCAAAAGGAATCTACACCCCAATCGTGTCCGGGACTAAACAAATGATCAAAAAACCACCGAAACTTACCTCCAAGTCTGCGTTAGTAAATTAATCATCTACTACTTATCCATCACCTCAGTCTGCTGCTAGTATATTCAAGATAATGCCAAGGCGCTTCGAGGGGTCTTTTTGATGACAACTATGACATTATAATCCATGAATTTTCGCGAATGTACTCCAAAGAGTATTTTTCATTGTTTATAATTGCTGCTAAGGATGATATTACTGTGTTTATCAGCTTTATGGTTTTTGAAATTTAACGGAATGAATGGCCAAGGTGTAGAAGTAAGTATTGAAACCGGGAATTTCTCTAATTTGAGAATATAATTACTCCAGATTTCTTAAAGTTCTTCGTCATTGAGCTGAGGATCTGCGATGACAGCATAATCAATATTTTTCGGGATAGAAATTTGATTAATGCTTGAGAGAGTATCAGCAACGACATTATCCATGCCAGAAATGTGCTGGCTATAAGTCGTAAATTAACCAATAATATCTAAGTGTCTAAATTGACGTGGAGATGATTTTTCCGGATTCTGGTTGGAAGCGTAGACCAGTGGTTTATGATCGGTATAGAGAGTGAAAGTACGACCTTTGATAAAATGTCAAAAATGTTTGATCCCCGAATAAGCCGAAGTTCACGATCATAAGCACTGTATTTTTGCCGTATCATAACGTACAGAAAAGAAGTCGACTGGTCGCCAAGTATCCGTAATAAACTGATGAAGCACTGCTTCAATCGCTGTATTGGAATCGTCAACCGTTATGGTCAGAGGTGCTGATGATGATGGATGAATTAGTAAAGTAGCGCCCGTAAGTTTGTTTTTGCAGTTATCGAACGCTTCGATTACTGAATTAGAACGTGATTGTTCAGTAATGATTAATCGGCAGCAGCATAAGCAATGAAGAGTCAATAAGAGTTTATCATACCTAGAAAATGTTTTAGTTCTTTTATACAGTCAGTGGTCGTTCGAAATTTTTGATAACTTGTACTCGTTCTTGCGATGATAATATGCCTTGTCCAGTAATCAAGTGGCTTAAAAAGAGAATTTCGGACTTTTCAAAAACATTTTAAACATCAAAAAACATTTAAGAGGCAATGAGCATGTCATCCAGATATACAAAACAGAAGTCACGTCGTCGTAAAACTGTGTGCATAAGACGTTTAAACGACTGTGCTGCATTTCTAAGACCGAAAGTTATTCTTCAAAATTCGAAAAGTCGAAAAGGTGTCGAAATCGCAGTCTTCGGAAGGTCCGTCGGTTCTATCAGAATATAGTATTCAAATAATATATTGTCTTTGTATATCAACGAGCAACCCTGTGTTCCTCAAATAATTTGTGCCAATGATAGGAAATGACAGGTCAGCAACAATGAACAATGAAATTGAACGACGGCTGGATTTGGATAAGACATTGCATCTCGCCAACTTCGAACGACTTACTGATTGTTTTAAACAGAACTATTAGAAGAGTTTTTGAGAAGATACTAACAGCCAGGTTTACAAAAGGCTTTGGTACTGAACGTTGATGGTAATAACATGTAAAATTATTTGCTGCCGAAGAATCACCAACATTTTTATCAGGAGGATTTTGATAATTTTGTGAACTTCGTCTAGAATAACAAGATAACTATGTTGCGACCGAGAATTGCGACTACATCAAGAATTTGAATTTAAACGAGTTCGAGAATTATGCTGAACAATTTTTTGAGATTTTTTAATTCCATTAACTTTTTGGTCAATTGAACATGTTGAACCCTGATAATTAGAACTGAACGCAGACGTCTCAATGACTTTTATTTGGCTTAGTACCGACGAGGAGACGACGTTTTCAAACGGAGTGAGTACCATTTTAACTTGCTGCGGCAACCTCTTAATCCCGAATTGACGAATGGTTGCTTTGTTTAAGTTATAACCAGCGTTAAATTTCGTGGTGCTCAACAATTAAGACGGCTTCCTATCACTAAGTGTTAAGCCATTCATTATGTTGTTCATCTTCGATTTTTCCGACATGCCAAGCTCACTTCGGTTTTAAATGCGGTGTCCGGTTGAGAACTTTTTGCGTTAGTAAACAAATACGCGATGGGATCGTGGTGTCGTGCATTCAAACCCCCAGCTGCAGCGTGTGCATATTTAATTGACTCCGAAGAAATTCAAGCCACCTTGAATTTTTGCTTCAGATTTTCTGGATTCTGATTTTTTGGAGATTTGAATGCCACTCGAGCAATTAAACTAGCCGAAGTAGATGAATTCGTTTAAACTCGTGAAGGTTCTTGTAAGTTAAGATTACTTTTTGTGACGGCTCTGGCAATAGCATCATTAATCATTGATGCCAGTTGCCATGGTAATTTGACGGGCGTCATCTGCATAGTTATCCAATTAAACTGATTCTCAGCCCTCATCATCGTTTGCCGAGAAAAGAGTAGTTGATTGGTAGCAAAAATAGCGACAATATTTAAATACAGCAATGCCGACTTTATACATCTCTTAACGATTTCTTCAATCCTAAAACAGCAATTGAAAGACTGGTAAATCTTCAAAAATATAGTAATAAGCACCATAAATTATAAAGAATTCATGGCGCCGAATATTATTCAGCTTTTGTTTGTTTCCGCAAAAAATTTACACCTCGGAAGTGGTTCCTTTATTCCCTGACTTTTCCAAGTCTTTATATGAACATTTGTTTATTTCTGAAAGTATCAAGTCTTACCTGGTAAATCGTTGATAGGGTTTGGATATCTCAAAGTTAGCAATTATTCCTGGTAATTATTAAATGTTTAGGTTTATTGACCATTGTTTACTTGGGTCATCCGATTATACAAGGATCGACACCCATGATTTAATAGATAATAATTACAATGAACCGTATATGTAATTTGATTCTTTTGTACGAATCGTTGGACAGCTGGTGCTCGAGTTGACTTGCTGGTTAGCGATATCGTCTTCAATATAGTCACCCCACGAGGAGTTGAGATAAGGGTTTTTTTCATTTTTTTTTTTTTGTTACTTGACATTTGTCAAATCGATGAGATCAATTCATTCGATCAGGATAAATGAAATTATCACGTGTGGCCTTAGAACCATTTTCTGGAAACTGCACTAAATGGCAGAAATCGATCACTTAAACGACGCGTTATCCAATCTTCATAAATTTCAATTGTTATATTCCAATCACTGATCTAAATTACAAAGTGGCATGGGACAAGCTGCAATCAAGTTGTGACGAAAAGAAATCCGTCGTTAATTTATTGATCGACAATTTCATCAAGCAAAAACCATTGCAACAATTCAACGGTTTTAAACTTTGTAAAATGGCAGATGATGGTCGTTCACGAGTTAAAGTGTCTGAGCTTAAGATCAAATGCATCAACCAGGTAAAGCGTTTCTTATATTGATGAGAAGCGCAAGCACTGGTTATATTATCTTATCTTGATTAAACTTGATACACAGGATAGAAGCATAGGCAACATTTTCCAGTCATTTAATGAATTTTACAAATTATAAGATTACATATAAAAGATATAAATTATACGTTTGAATCTTGATGAAGCACAAGGTTTATCAATAACAAAGATTCCAACTCGGCTTGTTGTAAAAAAAATAATAACTCTCTCAATAATCGTTTCAAGTATAAGAAATTCATTATTCCAACCCGCATTAAAATGTAAAACGACTTTCACCTCTGTTTGAACTGTTTGAAACTATATTCAGCGTCCCAATGTTATCCTAGATATTCATGTAAAATTTACAGTCAACGGCATAATTACATGCTGCTTGAAAATGCATCACAAGTTTTTTTTTAATAATCAAAGAATTTATTAATTATCGTCGGCAATCATCGAATCATTTTTTAGTATCTCGTTCGGTCCTAACGGTATAAGGTCTACATTTAATTCAAATTCAAACACTTTTTTAATCTATTATCAAAATGTTGGTGGTATGCACACAAAATCAACGCATTTCTCATTATTTCTATCCACGTCTTGTTACCCGATATATGCTTTATCTGAGACATGGTTAAAATCAGGAGTTTTAAGCTCTGAATTTTTTGATGATAATTATCACGTATAGATGTGACCGTTCCAGCTCAACTAGTGATAAATCTGATGGTGGTGGATTTCTTGTAGCTGTACTTAATTTAATTATAAGTTGTGATGTTGTATGTCTCAATAATACTGTGAAATATGTTGCTGTGAAATTATCTTGGAATGGAAAATCATTATATTTACATGCTGCATACGTCTCACCTTTAAGCTCTGCTGAGGTTTATAGCTTGCATTGTGCAAATGTTTATTATTCTGTATCTGAGTGTAGCAAACATGACATTATATGTGTTTTGAGTGATTTAAATCTCCCGGGATTATGTTGGTGCACTGAGGATGAAGATTCTACTTCTGTTTTGAGAGTGATGTGGAACAAATTTTTATTGAAACCACGTTGTCTTGTAATTTACATCCAATTTGCAAAGTCGCTTTTCGGAATGGTAGAATTCTGGATCTAGTTTTACTAAATGATACTAATTGTGGACTAGTGACTAAGTCGTTAGAACTTTTTGTTCCCGATAGATTGCACCACAGTGGATTGGAAATCAACTTTGACTGCCATAAGCTATTTTGTAAATTTATCAACAATACACAACCAAAAGTAAATTATAATTTTAAGAAAGCTGATATTGCTGGACTGCATATGTTTCTTGATAAGGTGGGCTGGGATGAAATTTTTAATTATTTTTCGAGTGACGTTAATACGTTAGATGACACATTTTATGTGGTTTTACATGAGGCTTTTGACAAACATGTACCTAAATGCTATAAGCATAAGAATAACCATCCTTCATGGTTTACCAACAATTTGGTCAGTTTGAGAACCAAAAAGAATTAGGCGCAAACATTTGCCAAAATTTTTGGTGATAACGAGGATTGTCTTAATTCTTTCCACCAACTTTGCCATTTGATAATGAACAACGCCGAGTCTATAGAAACTATATTTCGCGATTGGAAAATAATTTAATTTCAAACCCTAAACTATTTTGGCCTTTTGTTGATGTCAAAATAAAATGTTCTCGTTATCCCGAAAAGATGTCGTTAAATAATGTTACTGCCTGTAATGCTGAGTACATTTGTAATTTATTTGCTGAATTTTTCCAATCAGTCTATAAGAAATACAATGATAAGGTTAATGATGTTTTCTTAGGGCATCGTACTACGCATCATCAAAATTTAATTGGAATACCTCATATTTGTGGATCTTAATAGCTTGCTACCATGACCTCTATCTCGAATATTTAATGCGTCTCTGGAGGGTGGTGTATTTCCATTGATATGGAAGATGGCAATTATAATTCCCATTTTTAAATCAGGAAAACGGTGTAACGTCAAAAATTATCGTGGTATCATCGATACCACGAATGTTATCATCGATTCCTAAATTATTTAAGCTCATAATACTGATTATTTGTATTTCAATGTTAAATCTTCATTAACACGTCAACAACATGGATTCGTCAGGCATCGTTCTACAACTACAAATCTGTTAAGTAAAACATCAAAACCGTTCAGCGCCCTTGATTCCAAATGTCTAGATGTGGTTTTCACTGACTTTGAGAAGGCATTTGACTCACCTTAGTGTGAGCTACTTCTGGCCAAACTTGATAAATTTGGAGTGATCATAGTATTTTTGGATTGGATTGGATCGTACCTGCGTGATCGGAAGCAGGTAGTTAAAATTAACGGGTTTACATCTAAGATTATTGAAGTTCATTCTAGAGTCCCTCAGGGATCTCACCTAGGTCCTGTGTAGTTTAATATATTCATTAATGAAATTCTCTGTTCCAGTACTGTGACTGTGAATTATATGCAGACGACTTGAAAATATCAAAAACTGTACGTAGCGAGCAACAATGTATTGAGATACAGAGTGATCTAGATTTACTGTATAAATGGTCAATTGAGAATAAATTGAATTTAAATTTGAAAAAATACAAGATTATGAGCTTCTCCAAGAAAAAAATCAGTTATTCATTTTTAATATCTTATTGGTAATCACCAGCTTGGAAGGGTTGTAACATTCAAAGATTTGAGTTTTATCTTGGATCATCAATTGAATTTTCGTGACCATATTGATTTGATCGTGGCTAAGTCTAGTTCTCTACTTGGCTTCATTCGTCGTATCACAAAGGATTTTCATAATCCACAATCAATTTAAAACTTTGTATTGTTCTATTGCTCGGCCTAATTTGGAATATGCGTCGATTATTTGGGATTCCGCTTACAATATTCATATTGATAGAATTGAACGGTTTCAGAAAAAAATTATTATATACTACCTTCATAAACTGAATTGGCCATTTGACCCGAACCTTCCAATGTGGCCGAATAAAAAGAATTTGTCATCCTACCGCGAACGATGTAGAATTGCCGATTTGGATTCATTACTTGTAAGACGTAGATGTGCTGCTTCAACATTCATCAATGATTTGCTGAATTATTCTATTGACTTCCCTGAACTACTTGCAAATATGATTTTCATGTGCCCTGCAAACCTGCTCACATCAGGAATTTTATATATTTGCCGACATTTAAATCTAATATAACGCTCCGATCCCGGCTATTTATCGTCAATTTAATGAAAATTTTGATGTGTTTATTTCAATATTTCCAAAAATACTTTTAAAAAGATTGTCAAAGCTAAATTGTAAATTATAATTGTAACCAAAAAAGGATTTTCATCCCGTTGATGTTGAATAAATAAAAAAATAAAAAATAAAAATAAAAAAACAAAGTCTTAGAGCTAAGCCAAAATATAAATATTCTACGTTCAACCGATAATTCTCGATTGACAATAACCAGTCAGCCTGGTTCTCAAATACACTCTGATTTTATTTCAATCAATGCCATATTTCCATCTGATTCAACAATCAACGTAACAAAATGAAATTAACCTGTCTGTGGCTTACAAAGTAAAGTGAGGTCAGAGAAAGGTTAAATCTTTCTCTGATCTTGCCATGAACGACCTTAATCAAGGTGCCGGACTCTAGAGCTGCAGCTGCAGAATCCAGTAATTACTGAAAAACGTGTCTAATATTTGAAACTACTGCGTAATCATGCCTATGTGAATATGAAGGGCTTAGGTTCTATTACCACTGGTAGATCTAACAAATCAGTGCAATTGAATATTTTATCATTCAATAGTCTCTCTTTGTTCAATGGGGCCTTCATATTGACAAATTAAATTGCTGATCGTCTTCCAATCACAATGTAGCTTTATTTAACATAATATCAAAATGTGAACTCTAATATAGATCTTGCTGATCGAAATTTTTTTTGAAACTACAATATCCAGAAAAAGATCAACTCAACGATGATCTTTTTGTATAAAACACGTGTTTCGGTTATGTCCTCTTCGGTAAAGTGTCACTGAAAATTAATCATGCTTCCGTTTTATCATATGACTCTATCATTAACTGAAATATGGAACTCCACAAAACTCTTCAAAGGTTCCGGGAGGAGGAGGAAATCGGTCCACCTACGGTACAAATTGGTGTAAAATTTCTTGCAAGAAAACACATTTAAACATCAGATAAATACGTGGTACGGTAACCGCTTAAATCTAACTGCGTCGTCAAAATTTCCATTAAAATCAAGAGAAACCAGCTACAGAGAAGAGATTTGATAGGTGCAGGAAGAATTGGTCAGACATTCTGTTTTTTTCTGAGTCAAGCGTTTTGATGGTTTTCAGATACATCAAATGGAGTATAGCAATTTATTAAAGATCCCTATTTTCTAAGTTCTGCAGTTGTTTAGATGACGCTTAGTAATCCTTTTGCAAAATAAGAGAGTAAAGTTGGCTTTCCACACTGAAACATTTACTGTCAGTATTTTTTTACTGCAAAACCAGAATGAGAAAAAAAATTCTAATCGTTTTTGGTTTTTAAAAAAAAAAAACAAAATAGAACAAAAAAAAACAAAAACGATTATCTTTGTCACTCTAGAGTAATTTAGGTTTTTTCTCCTTCTAGTTTCACAGTTTCACAGTAAAAAAACAGTAAATGTTTCATTGTGGATAGACGACTTAAAGGTGTCCCTCCATAAACATTCTTAATCCGTTTTAATTGAACAATTGATATTATCTTTTTTGTTAGACCGTGAATCGCAATGTACCAAACTAATGGTAGTTTTTACGAACCCTAAAATTTTCGAGCTGCAGTTGTTTTGACATTGAGTAACGATTTCACCCATTTGTGGCTTATGACTTAAACCTAGTGTTTTCCACGTTAAATGATTCATACTAAAATATTTTATTTATGAATAAATTAGTTCTTAAATGAAACTAAAGAGTACTGAGGCTAGACGCATTTAAACCACCAATTCAACCGTTCAGTGACCTTTTGTTACTATCAAACGTTATTGTGCTTAAATGATAAAGAGATGATGTCCCTTTATATATGAATTTTGTGAGATGATTGAACTAAACCCCAACCACATATGTTAACCTTCCAATAATATAAGTCTCAATTTGGTTTAAACCAAATTTTAATTTAATTTTTTTAATAATAAAAATAAAATATCAACAAAATAAAATCGTGTAGCACATTGCGACAAGTAAACCGCACATAACATTATAAAGCCACGATTTCATTCCATTTCAATTACAATTTTTTTTTTTGTATTTGTACCATTTTGTACTTCGAACCAAACTGTGCAACAAAAATATGGTTCAATTTTTTATTGTTACATATATAACTTTTTGTACGGATATACGTATGCTGTTGTAACAAAGCAGAAGCATTCAATATTATACAAAAAAAAAAACAACACCATAAAAACACAGGCGATATCAATTGAAGTCTAGACCAAAAAATGTCACCTATTATGTTATATTTGATACTTTTGTATGTACAGCATTATGTACAGTATATCGAGAACAACCAACGACGAACAAAATTGATAGGATGCAGCAGTATTATGTGTATAGATATACGATTATATGGTAAAAAAAATGATAATAAAATTCGACTTCCTATTATTGATAAAATATTTTCTGTCGGTTTTCCCTCCCAACACCCAGAACTTTGTGTGTGTGTCTGTGTATACACATAACAAACAAATATTGAAAATTATTTTATTATTTCGAGAATTTCTATTTTGTTAAGTGAAAAATATTTTTATTTAGAATATGTACAGCTCTGTGGTATTACATATATCCATATATGTGTATGCCAACAACAATACCAACAAAATGTAAAGTGTATTATGTGGTTGAGAAAATTCAACGTGAATATTTCACAAAATGTACAACAAATCAGAGGGAATTTTTTTTTTTTTTAGTTTTACCGGTATTGTTGTTCCTGGAAATTATTAAATTAGCCAACCGTTATATAAAAACTAATTTCCAATTTTCCAATCTAATTGGTAGCGAACGAACTTTAAATTTTATTTTAATATTTTTGGCGGGGTGTTCGGGTGGATGATCCGATAACACTAAAAAATCGATTTTGTTCTAGTTTTAATTGCATTTTTTGTTAATTACCTTGAAAGTATGGTTAACTCTATTTTAGATTCGTTAAGGATTTTACAGTTGAACCCATGAGGAAATATCGCGGTGTTAACATCTCATAATTTTTTCGAAAATGTTGTATCGCTAGGTACGATGAGTCGTCAAATTAAAAACACATTTTATCTGGCACAGTGGTATGGCATGTTCTTTGAAGGTTATCGCTTATCACAAATTGTGCGTACAAGAATCCTCTTCATGGGCTTAATACCCCCCTCCCAAATGCCGCTAAAATAGGGTGATGATGGCGGAATGAAATACCACTCTATTGTGTTTACTCATAAATGGCAAGTTACTCATTTTAGGTAGGTAACAAAGACACGAGTAACTTCTGTAGGTAAAAAAGACACGAGTAACTTCTTTGACGAGGTTTTGACTGTGAGCGCTCGTTACGACTAGGAATATATCCCAGTTTGTTTGCGAGCCTGTCAAATATAAAGAAATATATAGCCTTAAATTTATCATAAAGCGGACAAATTAAGCAAAAATTAAAGCGTTCTAAGATATATGAAGTATGGTTGACAACGAAGGATGTCTCCCTTCTAGGAACATCAGAAAGTCAATCAAGAACACTTGTAAGATTTGTCCAATAAACCGATTCGAGTCGCAGAAACCTCGATTGTCTCTCGGAAAAAAACTACTGCAAAGGTAGTTTTTGACGAAATTTCGAGTTTGCGGAGCCACAGCTTTTGATACATTATTTTAGTGATTATACTGTACAACGAGAGAGAAATCCTAATGGTTCAATAATACGATCCGTGATTTGACAAGCATTATGTCGTTTTTTACTAGCACTACGGTCATCCATCGATCTTACTAAGCTCAAAAGTTAAGCAATCCGAATCCGTCATCCAAAAATCATCTCCTGTCCATGCTTTGGTATACTGAGCTAAGTAACTTTAAATTGTTAGACACCCATTGCTTTAGTTTAAAGCTGCCGATGCTTAAGCTCTCAATTATCTTTGACTGCAGGATCAAATTAGAGCTCAAACAGGAGCTAAATATTAACTAATGATACCACACTAGCCAACAGAAGGCTTTGCTTTTGTTATGCTGTACTTGTATCGGCATTGTTCTGAGTTTTGCATGACGTATAATGGATCTTTGCTTTGCAATGGTACCAATTTATTCCAAGTAGTTCAATACCTGGGATCAAAGGGAGTTGATGGTTGGCTAAGAGATAGTATCACATTCGCTTATTCTATTTGTACAGCATAGGTGGATCGTTTATGTGATTCTTTTAAAATTGGAGATTACATCTTTCGTGTAAGTAAGCTACTTACTAAGCAATCTATGTATCAGCCGCTGGTTTGGCTTGCTTTATATATTTGAACACGTCAGTATACATTATGTATTTCTTGATTGTTTCAGACTCTGACCTTTTACAAAAGGCCAAGCATTAGCTGTTAACTAATTAACAAAATAGAACAGGAAGGGGGTTCACCAGTTGTACTTGTTAAAAAATGATGGTTTGTCGAGATTTTGTGTTGATTACCGCGACGACAACGATATGACTTAAAAGAACAGTTGCCCATTGCCACAAATTAAACAAATCAGGGTCAATGTACAAGAGCGCTGGACAAAAAAGCAGCTAGCGCAAAATCAAGAATATGATGTGTTAATTTAATTAATGTGAAAGGGGGTGAACCAAGGCAGAATACCAGAACTGCAAGAAGTTGTAATCGAAAGTGCAACCGTAGAAAAATATTGGGTCCAGAAGCTCAATAAAACTAGAGAATAGATTGCTCGTAAGATTTTGAAAACCTACAGACCTTAGCAACACCAGACCGCACTTTGTGCTAATAGGAAATTGAGTCAATGATATGTCTTGCAGGGGATGTCTCTATAATATTTGAGCATCAATACAACTTTGTAGAAAGTAAGAAGTCAGTTTTATTGGGTCAATTGCCGAAGAGTTATCGATGAGTTGTGTAGGAAGTGAGAGGTTGTGGCAACAACTGGGTAACAACTGGGTATGTAGATTCAGTGTACCAGTGGAGCTATATTCCAAACCTCAAGTAATCTGTATAATAAGAGCAGTGCCAAATCCTCAACATCAAGAAAAATGACTTGATTTGATCTGTACCTACAGTCAGATGGCATAGTGGAAAGATTCTACAGAAAGATAGAAACATGTGTCACTTTTGTTATGGACGTCAAAAGATCTACGGCATTCTCTCCTAACTTTTATAACTGCATGGTAAACTACTGCACAGTATGCTGGACCTCACTTGCATCCGCAAGACCATGAATTTGGATACTTCGTGATTTGATTTTTGTAGAGCGAATGCCTCTTAACCTAATACGCATATCAATCGTTTTTTCAATTTCATTGCATTTTTTACATCTCGAGCATCTGATAGGTTAAGTTAGGTAAGAGTGGCTGCTAACGCACACGTAGATCGGTGACGGTCCATTGTGATACTAAAGGATCTTACTCCTCTTTCACCTTCATTGGAACCATTCAGAGCTACTTATGTAGCGTAAGATATCTTGCACATTGCAGTTCTCGAGATCCATAAGGCCGTCGAAACAATACTAGCCCAGATGTTTGTACCTCCTGTAAGCTAGCACCGGGTATGAGCAGAGAAAGTGGCTCACAATCTCTCCCTCGACTATACTTAAGTCATGTCTACGTAGGGAGAGTAGTATTTTGGAGCGCTTCAAGTCCAGGTTTGGCCAGACTTGCCACGCTACATTGCATGTTATGGTGTTATTCCACCTTCTCTGTGCTAAGGCTATCGCCTCATTTTTAAGCGCCATAAAAAGCGCTGCTATAGGCCTCCCCAGATTTGCTCTTTCCGGTTTCAATTGGAGAGTTGTACCTTTCCTTGCCAGTTCGTTAGCTCTGCAGCTCCTCAGAACCTCCAAGTGACCGGGGATCCCAGACTACCTGAATATTCAGATGCTCACTCATCTCGTTAAGAGATGAGTGGCATTTCAATGTCACCCCGGACGTCAGAGATTGTTATATCCCTTGTGGATATGCCATTATACATCAACCAAGTCAGCTTCCTCAATCGCTACCACCTCTGCCTGATACACACTGCAGTGATCAGGAAGACGAACGAATATATTCACATTTAATTTGTCACAATAGACTCCAGCTCCGATTTTGCCGTTTTCTTGTCTAGTACTGGCCACCACATACTCACCCGATACATCAAAATCGGTCTGACTACAACGGTGAAGAGCCAGTGCACCATCTCTGGTTTTGGACCACATCTCCTACTGATAGTGTTCCTACATGAGTACAGAGCCATGGTAGACTTCTTTACTCTCTCTAAAATAGTTGGCTTCCAATTTAGCCCACTGTCCAAATTATTAGCGCCTGATAAAAAACCGAAGATACAAATGAAGATTTTAATCTTAAATCCAGTAAGACTCGGCATTATTACATATTGCCACGCAGCGATCGTTGACCAAAACTATCGTTGTCGGCAAAATAAATTGCAAGTTTACAATTTTTAAATATAGAAGCATTATTGAGTTGGTTAGCTTTGTTAAAATCTTCGGCATCACTCACTTTATTATTTACAGCTTCTGACATAGATTTTGACTGTTGACGATAAGTTATTAAAAAATAATATTTTATCAGCTCCATTAGGTAACACTCTAAACTCGGCAAATCTCGAAATTTTCACATCTTTTTATTTTAAAGCTACCTTAGAACTAACCATCGACTGGCTTACTCTCTTACTCTTACCAACCAAAACCACATTCGATTTATAAACGTTCATAGATCCATCAGTAAGATTGTCAGGCATGTAACCACAAACACAAAAAATTAACAAAATTTATGAACAAACGAAACAGATATAAATTCATTTTCATCAACAAACCTTTCAGAATTATCATCGTGTCTTGACATCTACTGTCTTATCATATCAAATGAAGAACAAAATTTATGATATTTTTACTTGTTGTTGCTGGCTATATTTAGATACAAGTAATTTTATCGTTCGTATTTTTTCTTCTCCCCTGAAAAAAAAGGATATACAATGACAGTTTTAAAATTATAATGTTGGTTGGTACATAAATATATGTGTTACATATATTATGTTTATGTAGTATAGAACAACATAACTGTCACAACTAAATACGAAGAATTTATAATATCGAGTTGTGCTATATGTATACAGAAGTTGATGGTAAATTTTAATTTAAAGGTTTTGTACTTCATAAACTTCAAGTAAATTTAACGTAAAATTAAGAAAGTTGAATTCTTAGTGGGTTACTGATCCAAATTAAACTCACAGCAATATTTTGGTCTTGGGTGGTTTTTATATTACTTAATTGCTGTTCAAAGGTGGTTATTTTAAAAATCGTTTCAGGTAGCGAGTTCATTGTCAAATAGCCAAAATTTAATCGTTGCCTATACAGAAAAGTTCACAACAGATTTCATAAAGAAACCAATAATTTAAAATATCCATAACCACCCGGTTGGGTAAAGTCATTAAAAATATAAGCAGGAAAAAGGTTTGTGGATTGACAGCACAATTCAGTTAAACCGCTTGATTTTATTGAAAAGTTATGATGCAATATTATTACATAAAAAATGTGCGGTTTGTTTGAAAACGTAAACTACATTTATTACAATTTTGATGTTCAGGGAACAGTCGTTTTGATTACGGGAATATGATGAAAATTGAAAATTGTAATTACAACCGCAAAAATACTAATTTAAAATTCCATTTTATTTGGCTGTAAGGTAATTTTAAAGTTAATTGATTTTTTTACTGACAAACATCATCGTAGTCAAAGTATTTATGTTTATGCCTACGAGTTAATTTAGCTTATAAAAGTAACTAGAGTATAAGCTTCACCTATTAGTTTCATGATTTAGTACTTTGATTCAATAAAATCATAAAATGTAAAGACAAAAGCCTTAAAAACAGGCATTCCAGTAAATCAGTTCCCTATGCCTTTCATATTGGAAGTATTATCAAAACACAGTATAAACTGGAAACAAAGAATTCTTCATAGGGTTAAATGACTCCAAATATTTCTCCCATGATAACGCGACAAAACGGCTCCCCAGTTGTTGTTAAAACTAACATATCATCTGGCTCAAACTAAATTAATTTATTACAACAAATTATAAAAACTGTAATATAACACTCGACAGACTTTCGATCGATTAAATTTGGCTACGAGAAAGTTTTTCGATTATGTTTGCCTCCATAAAGGAAAACTAACCGGTGAATAATACTTGAGACTGTAAAAACTTCATTGCTAATATAATATTAATGTGATACTTAATACATATTCTACGAACTATCAAAATTCTTAAACATTGTAAGAAACGAAAAGAACTTCGACTTTTGTCTTATCGTTATCATATTGCAGTTTAATTCCCTTTAGTAGTAACCTAATAAAATCTATTCTTATAAAATTCAAAAAAAATAAAAATAAAATTTAGTAAACTAAAACTACTGTACCCTAACAACAAAACTATCGTTCTATTCTTCTGGTGTACTGTTTAAATATACTTAAGTTTGTAAAAGATTTTCCATTTTCAAAGTCGATATTTTACAATTAAAGAAGAAACTTAACATTTTGGTACTATGATTCAGATGGCACTAGTAATTTGGAACCAAATTGCATGTAGGTAAGAATGATATAAAAATACTCAAATACATCTTTTCCTTTTAAAATTTCATTCCATATTCGCTTTGATGAAACACGCCATCAGTTGTTTGATAGCGAGAAGAGTTTCATTGTAAAGTTGTGGGGGATTGATCAAATGAATTTAAAAACTCGATTTTGATAGGCTAACTATATGATTTCAAAAATTTTGGGAATTTTGTAATTTTCCTAAATATTGCACCATTTGGTAAACATTTTCCTAAATATTTCAACATTTTGATAGGCTAACCATTATGTGATTTTAAGAATTTTGGAAATTTTTTAATTTTAGCTTAAATATTGCACAATTTAGAAAGGCATCATTTTCCTAAATATTTCACCATTTTATAGGCTAACCATCATGTGATTTAAAGAGTTTTGGAAATTTTTTAATTTCCCTTGGATATTGCAGAAATTGGTAAGGCAAGATTTTCCTAAATATTTTAAAAATTTTATATGTTTACCGCCATGTGGTTTTAAGAATTTTTGAAATTTTGTTAATTTTCCTAAATATTACAAAAATTGGTAAAGCAAGATTTTCCTGAATAATTCGAAATTTTGATAGGAAGGTTTTCTTAAATATTTCAAAATTTTGAAAGGTTAACCTTTATGAGATTGTAAGAATTTTGGAATTTTTTTAATTTTAGCCTAAATATTGCACAATTTAGGAAGACCAGATTTTCCTAAATATTTCACAATTTTATAGGCAAACCATCATGTGATTTTGAGAATTTTGGAAATTTTTTTAATATTGCTAAATATTGCATAATTCAGAAACCCAGGATATTCCTAAATACTTCAAAATTTTAATAGGCTAATCATTATGAGATTGTAAGAATTTTGAAAATTTTTTAATGTGGCTAAATATTGCAAAATTTAGAAAGGCAAGATTTTCCTAAATATTTCACAATTTTGCTAACCATGATGCAATTTTAAGAAGTATGGAAATTTTTTAATTTCCCTTAGATATTGCATAAATTGGTAAGGCAAGATATTCCTAAATATTTTAAAAATTTTACATATTTACCGCCATTTAGTTTTAAGAATTTTGGAAATTTTGTTAATTTTCCTAAATATTGCATATATTGGTAAAGCAAGATTATCCTGAATTGTTTGAAATTTGGATAAGAAGATTTTCCTGAATATTTCAAAATTTTGAAAGAAAAACCATAATGTTATTTTAAGAATTCTGGAAATTTTTTAATGTGACTAAATATTGCATAATTTAGAAACCCAGGATTTTCCTAAATATTTCAAAATTTTGATAGGCTAACCATCATTTGATTTTAAGAATTTTGAAATATTGTTTAATATTGTTAAATTTTGCAAAATTTAGAAAGGTAAGATTTTCATAAATATTTTATAAATTTGATAGGCTAACCATCGTGTGATTTTAAAAATTTTGGAAATTTCTTAATTTTCTTAAGTATTTTGCACAATTTAGAAAGGCAAAATTTTCTTAAATATTTCACAAATTTTCTAAGTCAAACCATCATGTGATTTAGAAATTTTGGAAATTTTTTAATTTTGCTTAGTATTTCACAATTTGGAAATGCAAGATTTTCCTGAATATTTCACAATCTTGATAGGCTAACTATCATGTGATTTTAAGAATTTTGGAAATTATTTAATTTTCCTAAATATTGGACAATTTAGAAAGGTAGAATTTTCCTACATATTTCAATATTTTGATAGGCTAACCATCAGGTGTTTTTGAAAATTTAGGAAATTATTTAATTTTGCTAAATATTGCACAATTTAGAAAGATAAAATTTTCCCAGATATTTCACAATTTTGATAGACTAACCATCACGCGATTTTAAGAATTTTGGTAATTTTTTAATTTTGCTAAATATTGCACAATTTAGAAAGGCAAGATTTACTTAAATATTTTAAAATTTAGATAGACATCAAAATTGAATCAAGTGATTCTAAGAATTTTGGAATTTTTTTAATTTTCCTAAATATTGAACAATTTAAAAAGGATTTTCCTAAATAATTAACAACAGCACTATTACGTATGAAAGACTGTGTACGTTAAATTATTTGTTAAATGACTTTAAAAAAATTTTAGACATCCTATTTGGAAACTTCTATATATATATCGAAGCATAAAAGCTTCAATGTTATATTATATCGTCTTATCTAAAAATAAAGAATCAAAATCGAACGGGAAGTTGAAACAATAGCATAGACATATAGACACATGCATTCATATAAATATAGAGAGGAATTTAATAAATAATTGTACGAAAAGCGGAAATGAAAATTTTTGAAAACATGAATTTTCCAATTTTTTTTTCCAAACAATAAAGTAAACGAACAAATACACGAACCAAAACTAAAAAAAATAAAATATTGCAGAAATCGAATCTATTGAACTTCCTTGTTTTTAACACTTTTTCGATAGTTGTCTTCCACTATACATAAAACTATATGTCTGTTTTGTATTTTATTATATTATGTTAGAACTAGAACCATAACAAATCTATATATGTAACAACAACAATGACGAAACATAATCGTTTAGTTTTCTAAAGTGCCAGAACATATTTAAATGTTTCGAACATTTTTTTTGTTGTTGCTTCTACCAATATTGGCAGAGAACAAGAACAAGAAGAGAAACAAAAAGTTGTTTTTTTATAGTTTTTGGTCGGGAAAAATTTCTAAAGAAAAGCTTATGGTTGAGCTTCATAAAGTTTTGCTTGATATATTTAATGTAATTGAGATGCGGTTCACTAGAAAACTTCGTATAGTTTTACATAAATATTTATACACGTCGTGAATATGTTACAAAAACAAAAACGTTGCATTTATGCTTCATAGCGCAAAATGTAACGAATACGTATAAGTGAAACCAAATTAAAGTGGAATCTTTTAAAAAACGATACATAATTATAAAAGATGTGCTTTTAATTTGTTTTTGTTTTTTTGTTTCTCGTCTTAATTATTTATTTCGAAGAATTACGAATATCATCTTGTACGTACGTAAGACGAAACTTAAAAAAAAAATTAATTAATTATTCATCCAACTGAAGACAAAGTGAAATGGAATGAAAAACAAAAAAAAAGGTAAGCAAATATAAGAAAAACAATTAAATGAAGAAATTTTTTACTTCTTGTATTGTACAAAGATACGTTTATATCCTACTTTTACACAAATATAAATTTTAATTAATTTTTTATATTTTTATTTTAGATTCCTGCATTACAAGAAAATGGTTTTCCTAAAGAAAATAAATAACAAAATAGAAAAGTTTTAATTGGCTTTCAATTTTAATTTTTATGAAATATATATTTAAATTTTTAGTTTTATTTAAAGTAATATTTTTAAGTTAAAAATTATGGTGGTTACCGTCTTTGTCAGTTGTCGAAAATTGTTCATCGGATTGTTTCGATTTGACGATTATTTGAAAAAAGCTCGACATGATATTATATATGTATATAATATATATATTTATATATATAATATATAATATATATATATATATATATATATATATATATATATATATATATATATATATATATATATATATATATACGGAAGATGTACCAATGGAAAATAAGGATATGATATTGAAATTTACTGATTTTGCTTTCCTTAAATTCATGTAGTCCTGCTGAACCTGTACAAACATTTATGATGTCTGTTACTGCCCTGATGTGCGCGCGCATTTCTGGAAATTAAGCCGTTTCCACCAGTACTCAAGTGTAGGCTTCAATTTGTTTTGCTTATGAGATTTCTTCAATTTAAATCTGACCTAGTCCTCAGTAGTAATATCAGACGAAATAATGATAATTTATTCTTTTTGTATCCTCTTAGTGTAAACATTAAACCATTTTATGGTTGTGTGTTGCCAAAAGTAAGAAATAGTAAGGGGTGTAGTGTTGCAAACACTCGAATGCTACGATTAATCTACAATATCAAAGGCTGTCGAAAAATTTATAGAAAACACGTTAAGTTCTTCGTCTAGAACGCATCTCATGGTAAATATATGATCCTCAATCAAAAAGTCAGAACGGATTTTGTAGCCTACATTATTTAGGGAAATTCGTCGGTAATTGCTAACACTTCCGGGATATTTTATTTTCAGTATTAAAACTTATTTGATCTCATCCCATGACAGAGGCATCCCATGACCTCATATCATCCTTCATAAAAATAAAAAATAAAAAAATTTACCAGACATGCTAGAAATAATTTTCAACATTTCCCGGAATCAAACAATTAAAACAATTTGTTAATTTAATTTATATAACAAACATTATTGAATTTGAACAAAAGCATTAACAGACTGCAAATTTTTTTTTATATTTTTTTTAATCCAAATTTACATTTTAAATCATGATGGGAACATGAAGAACTATTAAAATAAATCATGAGAACTAACAAATGGTTTCAATCAACAATAAAATTTAAAAAAACTCGTCGTTATCATGTACAAGTTAAAATAATAACAAATTATTTATTGAAAAAATTTCCATTTGATTTTTTATTTATTCCTGATCCTACATATTTCCTATATGTATTTGGGAAATGCACGAAAATTTTCCGACCGTTAAGCATGCACGAAACCTATACAATAAACCAAAAAAAAAACATATAATTTTATTTAAAATGAATTTGCAAATCCTATTTTATATATTTATTTATTTCTATCGAATTTTTTTTAATGTATTTCGCTAATATTTATTTCAAAAAATTTTTGGAATTAAAATTTAACGCATAAAATAAAAAATTTGATGACAACCGATTTTTATATTAGAGAGGCCCATCGCCTGGAAATTTAAAGAAGTGGGTGTCTGTACCTAATGTATTGACATACGACGTGAATACGTACAATGATTTGGGAAAGAAATGGCAGACGCGACATATCATGATTTCTGGTCAACGTTAGAAGAAAGATTGAACTCACTTAGCATAAAGTGTATTAACGTTTGTCAGGTTCAGGAAAGAAATCAAGTAAAAACAAAATGACTACTGTTAAAACAAATAATCTACCATCTACCATCTACCATCTACCATCTACCATCTACCATCTACCATCTACCATCTACCATCTACCATCTACCATCTACCATCTACCATCTACCATCTACCATCTACCATCTACCATCTACCATCTACCATCTACCATCTACCATCTACCATCTACCATCTACCATCTACCATCTACCATCTACCATCTTCCATCTACCATCTACCATCTACCATCTACCATCTACCATCTACCATCTACCATCTACCATCTATCATCTACCATCTACCATCTACCATCTACCATCTACCATCTACCATCTACCATCTACCATCTACCATCTACCATCTACCATCTACCATCTACCATCTACCATCTACCATCTACCATCTACCATCTACCATCTACCATCTACCATCTACCATCTACCATCTACCATCTACCATCTACCATCTACCATCTACCATCTACCATCTACCATCTACCATCTACCATCTACCATCTACCATCTACCATCTACCATCTACCATCTACCATCTACCATCTACCATCTACCATCTACCATCTACCATCTACCATCTACCATCTACCATCTACCATCTACCATCTACCATCTACCATCTACCATCTACCATCTACCATCTACCATCTACCATCTACCATCTACCATCTACCATCTACCATCTACCATCTACCATCTACCATCTACCATCTACCATCTACCATCTACCATCTACCATCTACCATCTACCATCTACCATCTACCATCTACCATCTACCATCTACCATCTACCATCTACCATCTACCATCTACCATCTACCATCTACCATCTACCATCTACCATCTACCATCTACCATCTACCATCTACCATCTACCATCTACCATCTACCATCTACCATCTACCATCTACCATCTACCATCTACCATCTACCATCTACCATCTACCATCTACCATCTACCATCTACCATCTACCATCTACCATCTACCATCTACCATCTACCATCTACCATCTACCATCTACCATCTACCATCTACCATCTACCATCTACCATCTACCATCTACCATCTACCATCTACCATAACTTTAGCCATATAAGTCCCTAATTTAGAACATGAAGTGGTTACAGATGCTTGATCGAAAAGGTTAGGTGGAATTTTTTTGCAGGTCTATCAGTATAAAAAAAAACTACCTGTGGCCTATTCAAACAGACAAGTATCACTCATACGAATTGGAAGCCTTAGTCTTCGTCGCGATGATAACCGATTGTGCGTCGAAAAAAAAAAAAAAAAGAAATGTAATACCAAGAACTGCAATATGGTAGCTAAAATTAGCAGATTACGATTTTGTCATGCGAAGTATCGACCAGGAGTATAAATGAAGCATGTGGTGATGGTGCTGAGTCGGAAAACCAACGATAGAACTGATACATTTGGCTAGTTTACTTGTTCGTAAGGCTGACGCAGAACGCATAAATGAGTCGTTCCTAGAATGACCATGTGGAGATTTGCCTAACTAAATCACGACTATATGCGGGTTTAGAAGGCATTAAAGATGCTCCAGAGAAATTTTTTGTTTCTAAAAATGAAAATGTATGCAAGCATCGATTATATACAAAAGTATTATCAGGACCAAAGGAATGGAATTACATCCGATTGATAAGATACCAATACCATCCAATACCGTGCATATCGACCAGCTTGAACCATTTCCTAATACGCTAAATGAATGGAACTATACTCGAAAATTGAATTTAAATATACTCAACGGCACATATCGGCAATCTTTATTGCCTGCTGTAGATAGAACTATAATTATTTGGCCAGCTTTATCAAGATATTTCGTTAGTAAAGATTTGCCAAAATGAATGTGTTAATGTTTTGGACTTATAAAATGGTAAAAGGTTTTTGTCGCTAGCAGTGTTTAAAACAAAAGTTTAACTGTCCTCCTCTGGCATTTTCCAAAGGTGGCAAGCCTAGTTGTAACGAAAAATAATAATTTATATAATACTATAAAGAAAATAGCTATAAAAATAACGGTGCTCGATCGCAAGCAATGTATCACAGTCCTCACTCAACGTAACAAATTTTTTGATCCTTTAGCTATCGAGTGGTGTAAGATTTTTCCATGCTATGTGTTAGGAAATCTGGAAACAAATCAACCATACATTTTTTTATTTCTTCTTAATCCTATGTCACTGAATGACGAAATTCTAACATTATATTTTTATCAATTTGTGAACTGGTTTTCTGCTTCATTTTTTCACTGATTTTACTATGTGGACTTGCTCAAACTATCAAAAATGTGGAGTGTATGGAAGATTGTAATGTAACTAAATTCCTTTCTGCAAAAGAAAATCTTGTTCGACTATCTGCTTCTTCATGTATTTTAACTCTCGATTGGTCCTAATAAAACATTACCCTTAGTCACAGGTTTTTGTGGCACACCACACCATGGAACGAACCGTCAAAAAGCCAACAAGTACGAGTCAGTGTTAAGCTTACTGCTATAGTAATCAAGTTCTTATAAGAATTTAAATACAGATACGTGGGCCTTTCTACTAAAAAAGATTGACATTTACTTCTCTGATTAACAATGGGCCAGCATAATCGAGTCCTGAATTGAGAAATGGCCAACTATTGTTGCACCACTCTACTGGTAAGTCTGCCTTTTGTTTGTTCAAGCTTATGGACGAATATCAGGATTTTATCTATATCAGAATTCCCATGTTTCCACAAAACCCAAGGTGAAGTGTTTAGGATTGATGCCGTTTGATTACCAAGAAAACTGTTGGATCAATGAAAATCGAAGTGATGGACCTCTGAAAACCTGTGTAGCACGAGTATAGAAACTTTTCGTGCAAAAACTAGGAAGTTACAGTAATATAATGATCAAAATTTCACTTGGTTACACAGAAATATCGCACCACAAAAACCCAATCGAGGTACTGATACTTGCCTTTTCGCGGTGCGACCTTACTTTATGAACTAACAATATTTACTGGTATTTGATAATTGATACTTCGCAAATTTAACACATTTCCGTATGCAGCTTTGGAGGCCTTACACGCGTGAAGTTGAATGTCATTTTCTTGTTAATAAAGATGCCTGATGCCTAAAAATTTGGATTGATTCTAAATTCAGCTAATAAGGATATGTTTTGTACGAATAATTGAGTCGCCAACTTCGCTATATTTTGAATTTCGTATTAGGAAATCAAATTCAAAAAATCTTGAAAACTAAATTTCCATTTTTGGTAGTGTACTCTTTGAGTACTCTTGTGGAGCATTTTCTTTTGCCATCTTCAATGTTTTGGTTACTAAAAACTAGACATTAGCAATGGCTTAGATTACGGTTCGTAGAATAAATTTATTTAATTGAATTGTGGCGCGATAGCCAGACAGATAGTAAAATCGTTTATTATGCTGACCACCTACATGATGAGCAATTGTAAAAATATGGTCTGAAATATCTTCAGACTTCATCTGCAAAGGGTCAATTTTGGCCTGTAATGCTGTAAAATATGGCAACACAATTTTTTATTTGCTTGTTCTGGAATGTTGGCTGGCATTATAATGCTCAAATGGTCCACTACAATATATTTTTTCCTGAAAGTTTTATCAACTTCAAAAACTTTCGTTATATGGCAAGTAATTAGTAGAAAGCTGCATTATATGAACTCCACAATGGAGGTATTGGTTTTTTTAATGGCAGTCTGACCACAAACTAGTCTCAGATTTAGTGATATTGTTTATAAAATACTTCACTCTTTGTAATAGCAGTGTGGTCGCTCGGTAATGTAATTTCCACCGTCTTCCAAAATTTTTGTAATTTGTTATGTAGATTTTTGGTTGTAATTTGAAGAAGTAGATCTATGTGGTGATATGTTTGTTTGTTTCATCTGGTAATAGAATATAAATGATCCCGCTATGTTAAACTTTACTAATCGTGTTGGTAATAGCGTGGTAATGTTGCTTATGATAAAACCGTGACAAATAATTGGTAATTTTTGTCAGTTTGTGATTGTTAAATCATATCAATAGAGCATCTGGGTTTTCTAGCTGATGTTGACGCTAGGCTTTAAATTGATATAACTTTGTGACTATACGTTTAAGTCTTAGGCTTTGCGTTCAATAATCGTAATCGAAGGCTGTTTGCAAGCTAGAATTTAGCACTGCTCGATATTACTGGAGTTGACCGGATTTCAACCAAAATTAGAAAACTTCGAAATCCTTAAAAAACTGATGGTAAACTCACGTGTATCTAAGAGTTTTAGGTAGTAAAACTAAAGGAGTAAAATAGTTTCTTACAAGCAAAGTAAACAGTAAACTTAAACTTGAATTAAATGTAGTACAAAATTTACAAGACTTTCCAAAACTAGCAAAACTAATGTACTCTCAGATTGAACAATCGTGCAACCCTCTCCTAGATACATTGCTGGTGCTGTGAAAAATGTAATAATTTTTAATTTACTAAAACTTTAATGAAAATTGATTGGCTGAATAGTTTAGTAAGCTGAACAGTTAAGGATTTTTAGCTCAATTTTAGTCGCTATTGCTGCTGTAAAACAAAATTTTTAAAACTGTTTAGTCACGAATTTGCGCACGCCAAGCAACATGTCACTAAGAGTACGTGTTTCGCACTAGATACGATAGATTTGCGTCTAAAACGAATACTTCAAAGGTGGAGTAGTGATTGAAAAGCAGATGTTCGTTTCATTGCAGTATCGCACCAAGCAATTGGCACAGTGGTTAAAGCTGTGGTCTTTAGGCCGGGAGATTCCAGGTTCGAGTTCTAACAGGAGATGGTTGAAAACGGAATTTTTCATCACTTGATTACGATCAGTGCTGACGATGGACACAACTTTGATTCCCTGTTAGAGTGCAGAACTCATAGGCCAAACCAAAGTCCATGCCAGTACAGGCTGGCTGGAACAATGCAATATGCAGTATTTAAAAGCGATGGCGTTAAGTAGGACGTTAAGATAACCGCAAAAGATTGGGAAGAGCTTCGGCCCCAGAACAGATAGCATGAAACAAAAAAAGATTTATTGTCTTAAAAGTTTGAGGTCTTGGTGCAAAACACTTTTCATCCATTAACCACTATTTAGGTTCATAGATGAAAATATGGAAGTTTAAATTTCTTTCGCTTACTATACACTAAAACTACGGTATGAAGTTAGACTGCAAACACATTTCTTTATAAATAATAATTAAAATATTTTTTTTTTTTGTTGGAACAACTTTGTTTGGTACATACTTACATTAAGATATTGCAATTCGAGGAAACAAACATCAATTTAAATTAATAAAGTTTTAATTAAATTTTTTGCTGCTAAATTTGTTATATACGATTAAATAAAGAAGTGTTTACACTAATTATTGTTACAGTTGTATATGTCAATACATATTTCGGATGTATAAGAGAGATCCCATTTTCGGATATTTACCTGCGAAATTTACTTTAACATATATACTTTGTATAAACTTTACTACTATATATAAACAAAGTAGTAGTGACAGTTGGATTATTGTTTTATGAGTAGTTTCTGTTGGCTATATCGCCTTACATTTATGCTTTTTAAGAAATCCGTCATTTGATGTTAATTACCAAACTTGCGCCAACTTTGTAATTGATTTCTCTATAAATCTCTTGACCTGCCGGCTATTTATTTGCTGTTCTTCTTTTTTGACCATGTCAATCACAACAACTTCTTGCTCTTTTCGGTAAATCAATAGTTCAGCAACAAAAAACATTTTTTCACAAACGACATTAGATGACACAGATTTTTGATATTTAACACATTCTGGTAAAATTTATTGTTTGACTTCACTTCATTTAACGGTTTTTCAAAAATTCTCTATATCGTCTTATAACAACAAAGTTGTATGTCGTTATTTTATCGTGTTATATACTAACCTGGTGGTGTTCACTGATGTCATCGTTTTTTTTTTCACTTTACGCAAATCCGTCAGTAGTTCTAACTACAGTTTTAGTTTTTTCAAGTTAACGGAAGACGAGGTTCAAGATCGGTTACTTAATATTTATATCAATAAGGGAAAGCTTGCGGAGTAGTATTTTTCCAAGTCTTTCAGTTGTTTGTCCCTTTGTTAATTCAGGAAGAAGAAATGATGTAGCGAATTACCGTAAGACTGCAATTTGGTCAGTCTTGCAAAAACTTGTTGAATCAATGGTTTATAATGTTTTGTCTTTTCATATCAGACTAACCGTTTCTCCAGCTCGGCATGAGGGTTTTCCTGGTAGATTGACAGTCACTATTTTTTTTACATTTTATTCGATGTATTTTGTAGTTATAACTCGAAACTTCATATCGACTTAGTCTATGTCGTAGACCATCAAAATGATTAGATGGCACAGTAGATTGGTCACATAACATGTATACTTGTCATAAAGTTAATACTTGACCATAGAGAGATGCATTTAAGCACGGCGTGTAGGACTCGTTGAAAACAGCCAACGTCACCAGAAATCTGCATCTGAAATAAAAAATAATTACTTAATTAATCAATTAAAATTGAAATTAAATCAAATGAAATTGCATTCATATCTTATATTATATACCTTCTTCTTTATTTACAAATATTATAAATCAAAACAATTAATGTTAAAAACCTTACAAATGTTAGAAATTAGAAAACCTCACTAATGTCAATTTGAATTTAACCCTGCAAATGACAGTGAGTAAAAATTTGTACTAAAAATGAGACATCTGAATGAAATTGTATGAAACAAATATTGTCAACGATAACGTGAAATATTTTTTGGTCACTTGATCGCAGACCGAAAAACTGAAAACATCAATCTAAAAGAAATTAAATAAAGTGAACTATCAGAAATATTAATAAAGTCTAAACCCAACTATCAAAGCATCTATCACGTACATACCGGCACATAAATAAATTGTTATCAACTAAACTAGCAGTTTTATTCAACCACACTTTAGTCAATCTAAGCCACAACTTTAGTCATCAATCCTTTGTGGAACTATTCCTATTGACGAAAACATTTGGTCCTTCGAGCCGGATTATTCTGCACCAGCTGAGCAATATTGAGCTGAAACATCAAAGGAAAACCATCATTTGGATCACGGCATAAAACAGATGAGTACACGTATAATTTATATTAAATTTATTTAACTTATTCTCAATTGAGTTAATATTAATCGGTACACGTGTTAAAACCTAAGCTACAGGTTATCAAATTACAGTAACATTTGTGATTAACGGTTAGTAAGGAAGGTAATTACATTAGATTATAGTCAACTACCGATTACTAATTTAAAAATGGAAGCTTTAATTAAGCGGCGAAGTGTTCTTAAGGATTTAGCCACACGAATAGATAAATATGCAAGTGGACTTTCCGCTGATTCCTGTGAAGAAGAAGTTAAGGAACGTATTAAACGTGCTAAAGACCTTCTTCAATTATTCACAAATATCAAACTTCTGAAAGTGAAGAATTTGAGGAACAGTACTACCGCGTAACGGCGAAACTGAACACATGGTTACGAAAGAAATCAATGTCTACAACCGATCATTTACCGTTTAATGAGTCCGCTACTAATACCACACAATGCGTTAATAATAGTGATTTTAAATTACCTCGGCTTAATATACCAAGTTTCTTTGGTGATTATCGCGAGTGGCAAAGCTTCGTTGACCTCTTTGATACCACTGTACATAAAAATTTATATTTATCGTCTGCTCAAAAGCTACAATATCTGAAGGGTTTGCTAAAGGGTGATGCTAGCAGTTTATTAAGGCATTTTTCATTAACTGAGGCTAATTATATCGAAGCATACCAAAAATTATGTAAACGATACGGTCGTAAAAGTGTTACAGCAAATGCATTTATCAGATTGTTCATGGATCAGCCGAACATTTACCAAGCAAATGCAAATAATATTCGAAGGCTTCTCGACCAATCAGATGAAGCTACGCGAGGTCTAAAGGCATTAGGCACTCAAGCAGAATCCAAGGACGTGTGGCTTATTTATTTATTATTTAATAAACTAGATGAGGAATCAAAACAGTTATGGAAACGGTCAACCGTGGAAGAAGAATTCCCTACCTTACAAAAGTTTTATGACTTTCTAGCTCATCGTTCTGAAAAACTCGATGAAATGAAACCGTTCAATAAAGGTCACACATCGCGACAAGGATCAGTAGTCAAAAGTCTGCAACTTAATTCTCAATTTAGTTGTACGGTCTGTCAATCAAACGCTCACTAATTATACGAGTGCACCAAATTTAAATCTATGGATATTTTGTCTCGACGAGACTTAATTAAACGAGAAGCACGCTGTTTCAATTGCCTAAACATTTCTCATGGAATATACGATTGTCGAACAAAAAAGCGATGCCACATGTGTGGTCGCAAACACCACTCTCTTTTACACACCGCATCTCAATTCAATCAAACTCCAACTGAACTATCTACAAAAAGCGTGCATTTAGCTGAAAGTCATGAACCAGATACAAAATCAATTGCTCAATCACAACAGCATTTAGTAACAAGAGTGTCACCGGAAAATTATTCAAGCACAAATCTCAATACAAGCGTTCATCAGAGTACATCTAACTCATCTTGCTATACGTTACTACCTACAGCATTAATTAAGGTTAAGGATAATATGGGTGATTGGCAGTTGTGTCGTGCTATGCTGGATTCAGGGTCGCAAGCATCCTTTGCTTGTGAGAATTTAATTCAACGGTTACAATTTCCTAGAACAAGTGCTCGAATCTCTATTTCAAGACTAGGCCAAACCCAGGCGGGAACCACCAGGGGCAAATCTATGTGTTTAATATCATCCCGTTTGAACCAAACAGCTTTGAGCCTAGAATGTTTAATCGTACCTAGATTGACATCACACCAACCAATTATAAATATAAACAAAAATCATTGGCATCATCTAGTTAACTTACCACTAGCTGATCCCAAGTTTTATAAACCAAATCAAATAGATCTGCTGATAGGCAGTGATCACTTTTTTAATTTATTGCAGTCAGGAAGAAAATCAAGGGCTGGTAGCACAAAATACGATTTTTGGCTGGATTGTTGCAGGTCCATTTAACCCAAGTGACCAAAATCTAACAACTACTATTGGGTTGTACAACGAGATCGATATGGATAAGTCGCTTCGCAAATTTTGGGAGATAGAGGATGTAACATCATCTAACGCATTAACAAAATATACCGAGGAAGAAATAATGTGTGAGAATCATTTCGAGAAGCATACCACACGTTCCGATCAAGGCCAGTTTATAGTAAGATTACCATTCAAATCTCAACCACGAAATTTAAGCAATACACTCAATGGAGCCTTTAGAAGACTACAAGCCGTCGAAAGAAGATTCAATCGAGATCCAAATTTTAAAGTTGCATACCAACCATTCATGGAAGAATATCTATCACTTAATCATATGGAAATCATACCGCCTGAAGAAATCAATCGCGTTGAAGGAGTTTATTATCTTCCACATCACGGGGTAGTAAGGGAGTCGAGTTCGACCACGAAATTAAGAGTGGTATTCGATGGTTCATTCAAATCATTTAATGGACAATCTTTAAATGACACGCTAATGGTGGGGCCTACTACATATGAAACACTTACATCCATATTAATAAGATTTCGCATGCACAAATATGTTTTTTCCTCGGACATTGAAAAAATGTTTCGGCAACTAATTTTGCATCCTGCTGACAGGGATTACCACAGAATAGTTTGGAGAACTGATCCTGATCAGCAACCAACTCATTATCGAATGCGTACTGTTACCTATGGTACGGCATCAGCGCCATACTTAGCGACGAGAGCACTTCAAGTTATCGGAAATAGTGTTGATCAAATTAATCCATCAGTAGGACAAAGGATCTTACATGATTTTTATGTAGACGACTTCATGTCTGGATCTCACACTTTAGAAGAAGCTCGTAAAATTACACAAGATGTATCACATTTATTAAAAGCTTACGGGTTTAACCTCCGCAAATGGTCATCTAATAATCCAAGCATTTTAAAAGAAATAGCTCCTGAACGCAGGGAGCAAATACTAATCAATATCCAACACGAAGATGCAGATACGAGTCTAAAATTACTTGGAATACAGTGGCATCCCGTGAAAGATTCGTTTCAGTTCAAAGTATCACCAACACTTCATTCAAAGGGATCAAAACGTGAAGTCAATCTCAATCAGCAAGAATATTTGACCCGCTAGGTTGGTTAGCACCATCTGTAATAACCATAAAATTATTATTTCAGAGCTTGTAGTTATTGCATTTAGACTGGGATGACGATTTGCCAATAAACGAAGCTCATAAGTGGCAAACCATTAAAGAGGAACTTCCTGGTTTAGAAAAAATCAATATTTCACGATGGCATAGAACAAAGGATACAGACTTTGAGTTACACGGCTTCAGTGATGCATCGGAAAAGGCGTATGCAGCCGTCGTTTACTGCAGATGTGTTAACGAAAACGGTTCGATCAAAGTAAGTTTAATAACGTCAAAAAAAAGGTTTCACCTATTAAGCAAATTTCGATACCAAGGCTGGAACTTTGTGCTGCCAGTCTACTAACAAAGTTTATGCTAATGGTTAAGGAAGCGTTTAAATCGTCAGAATTAAAGGTAACGATGTGGACAGATTCAAAAATTGTTTTGAGTTGGCTTTCATCCCCACCAAGGAGATGGAATACCTTTGTAGCAAATCGTACATCTGATATACTAACATCATTTTCTCGACAACAATGGAGATATGTCGATTCATTAACCAACCCGGCAGATTGTGCATCGCGAGGAATGATGCCCTCTAAGTTAGCCAATTTTAATTTATAGTGGCACGGGCCTATATGGTTAAGCCAAGTAGAATCGGAATGGCCAAAGCAAACACATGATGGGGAAAGAAAGGATCTAATAATCGAAGAGAAGAAAACAGCAGCTTGTTCATTGTTAATATCTCAAAGAAATGAATTTTCCATCCTAAATCAACTAGCAACCATAATGTCCTCACTTCAAAAAATTGTTCGTGTTCTGGCCTGGATACAGAAGTTCGTCCAACGACTTAAATTAAAATCTTCATCAGATGTATCGATGAAGGAACTGACAGTGGATGAATTAAAAGGAAGCCATAATACGATTATCAAATGGATCCAGAGTGACGACTTTATAACGGAAATTCGCGCGTTAAAATCAAACCAACAAATTGCTAGGACCAGTAAAATTTGTAACTTGAACCCATTTCTTGACAAGGATGAACTCTTACGTGTAGGCGGTCGTATTGAAAATTCACTGGCGGAGTTCGAAACCAAACATCCACTAATAATACCTACTCATCGCTACTAATGAGTATTGTTCGTCAAAATTATTTTTTGTTATCCAGCCGTCGAATAATTAAGGATGTAATTAGCAGATGCCACACATGCAGAAGATTTAGAGCCCAACCAAATTTTCAAATTATGGGAAATCTACCGTTAGATCGAGTTCAATTCAAAGGTCCATTTTTGAAGAATGCGTTAAATGCTTCAAGGCAGTCACATTTGTTCTTCTATGGAAATATAAGTTCAATAATCAACATGCTGCTCCATTAATTTTGTGGCACTTAAAGACTCAGTTAATTCAGATGACTTGACAATTGTATTTTGATTTTCTATGATTGATCCTACATCGTTGAAGATTCATTTGCAATTTTCAAGAGTTGTCAATTTTTATTTATCTAAAAGAAAATTTGTAAAATGAATTTTCATTCCGTATACTGAACCAAGTTCTGGTTACGCCGATTACTTTTTGTGAATCTACAGTACAATTTCCGTTGCTGTATTTTTGATTTATTTTTTATTCGTTGAGAGTTGTGGCATATATTTTTTGTCATGTTTTTTTTATATAAGTTTCAAAGTAACAAGGGGTCAAAATGCTATAGATAGTGGCGTACACATAATGTCTTTTGTGCAATTGGGATTTATTAGTCCAAAAGCTTCTTCACTTTCCTAATAAAGGCGAGAATACTGCCTACAGAGTCCAATTTAAATTTCTCTGGGGTCAAATACCTCTCTTCAAAATGAAGCCACCTCAGTGTATACAGAGCAAGACACTCACATATTATGTGCTTCGTCGTTTATAACTCTACCAAACACAGCCGTCTCTGTGGACGTGTTCATTTTATTCAAATGATATCTCAGGTTACAGTAACTTGAAAGAAAACTCTCTTGTTTCCTAATACTTCCTTCACTAGAATTGACCGCCAAGTTCTTATGGTGACATGTTATGTTCAAAGATTTGGGTTGCCTAAGGCTGGGAATGCAGTTCCAATAGTTCAAACACTTAATTTTTTCTCATTTCCATTGATGCCCTTGTGACAAGGTATCCACCACAACTTTATTACGACAAAGGAGAGTATGTGGCAGTTTATAACAACTTTTAACCAACTGAGAATCCAGGCAGTTAGAAGCCATTGCTTTCCATGCTGCTTGGCTATCGGAAAAAATGTGGATGGAGACGCCTTTAAGAGCTTTAGTCATAATTGTTGAGACGCAGGTTTTGATGATGTAATCATCAAAACCATTTTTAATCCATCCGCAGAGCCGCCTTAACCCACTAAGCAAATTATGCCTAGCATAGGGGCGCCGACCAATAAGGGGCGCTCACCAATTAAGGGCGCCGACCAATTAAGGGCGCCGACCAATTAGAGGCGCCGGAAATAAATTTTCTAATGGAACAAAATAGTGAAATATTTATTGACACCTCCACTTAATGCTCCCGTCTCATATTGAAGCAATAATCTAAGATAAAGTCATTCAGGATCACTAATACTGTCAATATAAACCTTCGTTTAATTACGTTATTTCCACCACGTTGTCGCTTCTTTTGGAAGGTATTTTTCTTATCTCAGATATAGTAAACGAGAATTTCATAATATTTCTGCAACAAATATTTCACAATCGTAACTATATCACATAATTCAAATATTGCTAATGCGACAAATCTTTAGACAAATTTTTTGTTTCATTTGTTTCTCTTATTTTCAGCTTCAGATATCCGTTGGCAATTTTACTAATTTAAAATCTTGAATTTCTTTTGAAAAACCCGACGAACACTTCCATGTTCCATTGGAACAATGTTGATTTTAAAAAAAATATTAAAATGTATAGAATGATTTGCAACCCTTGCAACCACGTAAACCTTGATTACGATAAGTCGTGATTACGATATCTTCAGATTATCTTCAGCTGTACCGACAATTTTGTGAAATATACTTAAACGCGTGAGATTGAAAAAAGGAGATAAAATTTTCGGTAATCTCATTTTCTTATGAAAAAAGAGAATGGGACGTAGTAAACATGATCTAATCCGTTAGAGTAAATCCTATTGTCATTAAAGCGGATTGAATTCCCGAAAAAGTTTATGATTTGCAACTAGTGGAAGGTTCATCCCGTAAATATGTTCCATTATATAAAGATTCCGTACAAGGAACATTGTGAATTTTCAAAGTTTTTTTTAACATAATTTAGTTACTGATTAATTTTGCCTGAAAAATTGAGTATACCCAAGATATAATTATAATCCACCAACATGCACATCGTATAGAAAACACTTTCGCCTTTATAAATTATTTGTTGCTATACCAAACTAAAATAATAACAATAAAAAATCCGGCAAAAAGTTCGTTATGGATTCAAAAGTTACTCTAGGTTGATGGTTCCACAACCAGTATAAATATAATCGTATTTATGGGGTAGGTACTCTCCACTTTATATATATATATATACTTCGTCGGTGTTATTGTTATTATTATTATTATACGTTTACTATTATTACTATTTTTTTTGGTGCTGTGGATGATGGCACTTATGAATTTTAAATTTTAAATTTTATTTCTCCTCTGCACATACTATACATAAAACTATACAAACTCGTGTAGCTTCTATACACATTTATATTGTTTTTGCAAAGCTAGTTGGTGGTTAAAATTTGGTTTAGCTTCGTTATATGTTACGTTCTTCATATATACAATATTATTATATAATATTTATATGATGATTATTACGATTGTAAAGTATATTTCATGTATAATATAAAAATGAAGTTGAAATGTATCTCTTATCATATTTTTATCATGTTTGTAGCAATACCACACTACTAACAATATACATAAACTTTTCAAACTATTGTAGAAGTCATAAAATTTGTTTGTTTTATGGTATTGTATGCACGGAGATACAATGTAAGTCTGTAACATATGAAGCAGAATCAGTTGGTATATTGTTTACCGCACATTGTATATTGCAATGACTCGCGTGTGATGTTTTTTTCTTTACCTTAGATATTTTAATGTTATTCGTATTGCTTAAATTCTTAAATTTCTTGGATAGAACGAAGCCAGAACTGTTGGTGTAATTGTTTAACCAGCTGCAATCGTTTGTTGTAATTCACATTTGCAAGTTGTTTTATTAATGGTTCTGGAACTGAGCTTAGAGAACGACCGACGATAAAGTGAGCTGGAGTGAGTATATCTATATTGTCGTCAGTTGTTAAAGGTCATAACGGCCTGGAGTTAAGTACTGCTTCTACCTGTTTAATGAGAGTGTTTAGTTCCTCGTAAGACAAATTAACATTTCACATCATTCGGCGGATATGATACTTGACAGACTTCACTGCTGCTTCGTGTAATCCTCCAAAGTGAGGTGAGTTTTGAGGGTTAAATTTTCATTGAATTTTATTCTATTAAGAGCTGGGGCACTTTAGCTGTAGTGTTTTTTAAGAGGTCGTAAAATTCACGTAATTGTGAATTGGCTCCTAAAAAATTACTGCCGTTGTCCGAGAATATAGCCCTCTTGTGGCAATAAAACTTCGTAGTGTTCCAAGAAATCAGACGCCACTTCGAGGTGGACCGCCTTAGTGTATAAACACACTAAAACAACTAAATACGTTTTCGTAGGAGGCTTGCCACGAATATGATGGTGGATATACAGTGGTCCAGGGTAATTCACTGCTACGTTGTAAAATGGAGGTGAAATCAGCCATCTTTAAATAATTTAAATAATAATTTTGGTCTTGCGCGTATACATATTACACATTATCTGCAGTCCTTTTTTGCTAGTTGTTTCCATTGCCAATAAGTCTGTCTTACAGCTGCCAACAGACCTTGAGGACCAACGTGCAGATGTTTTTTATGATAATATTTCATCGTTTCCTTTGGTAGTAGAATAGCATGCTATGATTCGTTAGAGAGTATGATGAAAACTATAGGCATCCACCGACACGCAGTACGTTGTTTGGATCACGAAATATTGACAGAGACTTTAGAGATTGGTCCCGAATGATGAAGTTTTTCTTCTGAAGCCCATGGTAAATTTTGATAAATGATGCTCTTTGAATGGAACACAAAATCAAAATTCAGACCTTTATTTACTTCCTCCAGCGATAAGGCTCCAGCAATTTTCGTAGAAGATTTGCTTGCATTGTGAATGAATCGCACTACAGATATCATTGCATTGCAAATTCTCTTATAGGAGTTTTTTCCATTTATTCAAGTGAATCGTCACTGATTTCCGCGATTGCGCTTATAGTGTCAATATTGTTTCGTTGTTCTGGAATAATAATATTCTGACCAAAAGTATATTCTTTATTGTTCCAATGTTCATTAGGGAGGAGGAGATATGGAGGACCTTGCACCATAAGTTAAATGAAATGATTACGTTCAGCATGACAAACTTGAAACTAAGTCTGCTGGGTTTAGTTTCGATTCTACATTTAACCAATTTGTTGATTTTTTTTTTATTACTACTGCCTATGGCTTTATTCTTGAATCTTTCTAAAAAGAAACTAACAAGATGTATGCGAATCTTACAAACTAACCTTACTGCTATTTTTATAAGTCTTAACCAATGTTAATACTTATTATTAGTGTGCACCATTTACTTAATTTATAAATTCAATAGTCCAAGTGGATCAGTTCTTTTCAGTCGTCTGTATCTCGGTTGTTTTAGAATGTCCCGGACCAAAGCATTGGGATGTGTCTCTAGTTTTGAACAATATCTCGAACTATAGGTTCTAATTGTATCTTTAATGGTTAAAATACCGAGGTCATGATGTATGTTGGTGTTTCGAATATACCAGGGAGCATTCGCGATCCTACGACGTATTTTTTATTGTGTACGTTGCAAAAATTCTCTATTTGATGCGCTGGTGGATCCCCATAACTGAATACCATATGTCCATATGGGCATAAGTATCGCTTTATATAGTAAAACTTTATTGTCGAGTGATAATCTTGATTTTCTTCCTATTAGCCAATACATCTTAGCAAATTTTATTTTTATTTGATTACGCTTTGCTTCTATATGCTTTTTCCATGTCAACCTTCTGTCCAGATGTAACCCTAAGTATTTGACACTAGATTGCTGCGGAATAGTTACACCGTTCAATTTAACTTGTGGGCAGGTGAGTTTGTTAAGTATGAATGTAACATGTGTTGATTTATTTTCATTGACTTTTATTCGCCAAGTCTTAAGCCAGTTTTAAATTTTATTCAGATGATTTTGCAATTGCGTTGAGGCAGTTTGAGGATTTTTACAAGACATTAATATGGCTGTATCATCAGCAAATGTTGATATTAAAGCTTTATTGCAAATGGGCAAATCCGCTGTATACAACAAGTATAAAATTGGTCCCAAGACACTTCCTTGTGGAACACCTGCGCTAATATCATTTAAACCAGTGGTTGCTGCGTTTTGTTTAACCAAGTATTTCCTTTGAAGAAGATAGTTTTCAAGAACTACATGGAACTGCTTCGGCAAAAGTTCTTTAACTTTGTATATTATACCTTTATGCCAAACTTTGTCGAAGGCTTGTGCAATATCCAAGAAAACAGCAGAACAATATTTTTTTTCTTCGAAGGTAAGATTGATTGCGTTGACAATCCTGTGAACTTGCTCTATAGTGCTGTGCTGATTTCGGAAACCAAATTGGTGATCTGGTATAATATGCCGTTCTTCTAGTACTGGTTTCAGTTTTCTTAGTAACAATTTTTCAAATAATTTTGATATCGTGGAAAGCATGCTTATTGGACGCTATGATGAGATTTGTGTCTCATCTTTTCCAGGCTTATGTATCATTGTAATTTGCGATATCTTCCATTTTTGAAGAATGTAACCAGTTCGCATGATTGCGTTGAAGATGTACGTTATTAGTTTAATGCATTTGTCTGGTAATTCTTTAACCATTTTCTCGGTAATAAGATCATGTCCTGGTGCTTTTTTCGGACTTATGCAGTTTTTTATTGTGCTCTTAACTTTCTTCCACTTGAACTTTATAGATTTATAATTTGGATCGTTCACCGTTTGGTTTGGTAGCATGTAGTTGTATACTTGTTCATGTGGTGAGAATACGCTTTTTAGATGAACAGCAAAAGCATTGGCTTTTTCTTCATCACTTCTTGCCCAGTTGCCACTTGGCAGTCTAATGGGCGAACACGAGTTTGCCGGCCTCTTAAAACTTTTAGTAGCTTTCTATAAGGTATAGTCTGTTCTCTCTGTTGCCGAGAGTTCACTTAAATAGTTTTGGATACCTTAATTTTCTTCTTCCCTCAGAGCTACTTTCAGGGATTTAATTGCTCGATTTAATTTTCATTTTAATATCGGCGATCTATGTTGCTGCCACTGCCGTCGAATTTTTCGCTTTTCTTGTATTAATTCTTGGATGTTTTTAGGAAGTTTACTAACTTTTTCAAAAACACTGATGTTAGGTGTTGCTTTTTTTGCTGCTACTTCCAGTAGATTTCTAAAGTATGCTTCTGCTGCACCAATATTTGCTGGTGTGCTGAGATGAATATCCAGTTGGCAATTCTCTTCAATTTGTCAACTGTATTGATCTCATTTAGTTTTTTTAATTGTCAGGCGTTTCAGTGCTTCAGTCTTTAGGGCTTCAGTACTCACTGTTATAATTACAGTGCCGTAGCATTTGTACGTGCAATGCCTTTAGTTTTACAGAAGTCTATTAGAACAGGAATTTTATTTTATCCGTAGGCCAATATGTTGGGTACTCCGCTGATAGATAATCCAAACAAAGTTCTTCCATAGCTTCATAGAGTTGCTTTCCTTTCGGAGTAGTCAAACTTGAACCCCATTGAGTATGTTTTGAATTATAATCATCTCCCGCAATGAATTTATTGCCTAGATGGTTAAAATAACCTAAGAATTGCTTCTTTTTTATTGCGTGTTTCGGTGGGCAATAGACTGATGATATCACACAGTTTCCAGACCACTCCTCCAGGCAGATATTTGTCGCTTGGATATGATCTTTGTCATATTTCTCAAGTTCAAAGTGTTTTAGTCTTCTTTTAATCAACACAGCTGTACCACCGTGTGCTTTACCATCAGGATATTTAGTGTCGTATACTAAATACCCATTAATTTTGAAAAAGTTTTTTTTGGTGAAGTGTGTTTCTGATATTAACATTATGTCAATATTGTGCTCGATAAGGAATGCTAGCACCTCTGTTTTGTGTTAGGCAAGGCCGTTTGCATTCCATATGGCTATTTTGAGGACAGTCATTTTTGGTTTTTCACTACTAACTGCATCAATGTGTTCATATTTTGCATCATTAGATCCATGGTTCTCTCCATCATTGACATAAAGCTTTGCATCATATCTGTAAGCTTGTTTAACGCAGTTGAGATGTTTCCTTCTTCATTAGTTTGAACTTTTGGAAATATGCCTTTAAGTATACTTGCATATGAAAAGTTTGGATGCACAGCACTATTGACGGTCGGCTTATGGTTTCTATTAGTATAAATTTCTTCTGGTTGCACTTCAATATTGGTTTGATGTAGCTTAAACATGCGTTGTTCAGCTCTTTGCTTAGGATTGATTCTTCTTTTCAGGTCTATATATACTGGGCACCCTCTATAGTTTGCCGTATGATTTCCAGCGCAGTTACTGCATCTTTTTGCAGACTCATCAGTTTTAGTTTTGTTGCATTGTTTGGAACTATGAAGTTAACCACAAATAACACACACATCATTTAGCGTGCAGTAAGCTCTAGTGTGCCCGTATTCTTGACACTTTACACACTGTACTGGTCCGGTTCTTTTTTTAGGTTCTTCGTCAGTGATGCGACGATGCAATAGATATCTTAAGTTATATATTCTATGCTTCCCTTTAACTGGTTTGTTATCAGTTTCTAATTCGATGCGGAACATTTGTTGTGGCAACTTATCTCGATTGATGATGTAGGTTATTACCTTTGCAAAGAAGCCTTCAGCAGCGAGCGCAGCATGAATATCGTTAGTGTCCACGTAACTGTCGATTCCTTTTATTATAACAACTAAACCTTTTTGGCTTTTTAGTTGATATGTATAGAATCGCTTACCAGCCTTATCAAAATGGTTGATTAGCGTTCTGTAAGCATCAATGTTTAGTGGTTGAATTTTCGTTTCTTTAATGTTTCCTCTTTTAATCGAAGAAACATAAAAGTTACCCTCCGTAAGCACTTCAATTTTTTTTAGTAAGTCTCTATTTGATTCATCTCTCAAATAGATTGGTGGCGGTTTTTCAGTTTTCACTTTGTTTTCTGTAGGTGGATCATCAGAAGTCTCGTCAGTTTGCAAGACAGAAAAACAATTTTCATGAAGTAACTCGACACTGGCCACTCTACTAAATTTGTTTACACTAGCACTTGCCTCTGATCTTGGGCTTCTTTTTCTTTTATTTTGAACAGTTATATATCTGTCCATACCTGTTTGCACAAGTTTTTGTTCGCATTGACCTACTTCACTTTTAGTATTATTGCTTTTTGTCAACGATGCACTATCAATTACATTTATGTTCATTGCACTTTGTTCAATTATATTAACTTTGTTTACACTTTGTATAGAGAAATTTGCTGTTGAAGCAATTTTTTGCTCGAGCACTTTTTGTTGTGTTATTGGGCGATTCGATATTTGGCCGATTTTTCCTACATCTAACGATGACGTAGTGATATTTATTAAATCACCAGTAGACATAGTCCGCTGTTGTACTGGTGGTGATGGCGCGATATGTTTTTTTGGTGGAGTTCTGATCACCATTTTTACAAGTTTTTACATATTTTAATTTAATTTAAAAAAAAGCTGATATCAGCAATTCACAAGGAACTATTTTATTTAATCAATTTTAATTATATTTTTTAATGTTTACTTGACGGTAGTCAAATTGCGATTGATGATTTGTTGATTTTGATAAAGATTGAATAACCGACACTCGATTGGCAACATATGTTTTGCACTTACTGGATGGTGAGTCGATCCAGTAGAGGGTTATTAACTAATCAATAGAAATAATCTTTAATGGAGAAATTGACGCTATTTGATATTCTGTTCATTAATGTTGCCAAGAGTAAAGCAACAGAAGGCTCCATTCTAGGCATTTAAATCATGTTGTGTTTGTAATTAATCCAATATGAATGGAGATTCATTGATAGGCTTTCATCCCAATTTATATTTAAATTCCACAACCTTTGTCGAAAATTTTTCCTAAAACAATAACTGGTAAAACAAGACCGTTTGGATCAAAAATGCTTGCTAATTGAGAAATGACTATTCATTTTGTAATTTTCTTTGGTTCCAAATCAGTCATTGTCACATGGATGTTGAAGGTATCGAATGTAGGTTGCCAATATAACCCTAAGGTTTTCACGCAATTATCATTATTAATGTGCAATAGAGTCTCACGATCCTCTTCTGAAGTGTCGACCAAACGATTAATTTCATTGGGACACTATTTTTTCAAAACCATTCCAGCAGATGACACAATAGCAGAGACTGATGATTTCATTTTCGTGGCTTCATCAGCACAATTCGAACCGAATAAAAGATCGTCCACGTAAACATCATTTTAAATTATTGAACTTGCTAACGGGTGTTCAGTTCGGTTTTCGAATGATAATTGAAGTAGACATCTAGTAGCCAAAAACGGAGCTGTTGTGGTACAATATGTCACTGTCTTTAATTGGTATGTAGCCAGTTCATCTGCCGAATTATAACTCCAAAATATACAATGATATTGCTGATCGTTGAGATGTAGAAATATTTAACGATACATTTTGCAGATGTCGGCGCTTAATGCATATTTGTGAGACCTGAACCTGATAAGAATGGTAGAAAGCTCGTTTCGTACTACTGGTCCAGTCATTCAAATATCATTGACAGATCACCCAGTTGACGTTTTAGCTGAGCCATCGAAAACGACTCTTAACTTTGTAGAAGAAGAAGTGGGTTTCACTACGCAATGGTGGCGTAAATAAAAATGTGGATTTTGGATACTTTGTATTAATTCCATATGACCCGATTGTTAGTATCCCAACATAAAATGACTATAAGCTACGCGAAGTTCATGATTTCTGTCCAGTTTACTCTCTAAACAAAGAAACCGTTTTCTTGCAACCGTGATGCAGAATTGCCTAATAATGCCGGTATGTGGGAAAAATATAACCTGACTACAAATCTTCCTAAATTATTTTTTTGAAAACGTTTCTCTAAAATGTTATTCGCGTTTATTTTCAAGCAATGGATGTTTTGTAACGGGTTCGCAAAGATTATCCCATAATCTCTCCAACATCTTGTCAAGTCGTTGAGAGGTAAAATCTGTTGTGGATAAATTGCAGTATGCTTGAGATAAGCCCATTATTGGACCTATTACAACCGATCCTAATACTGTACAACCGATCATAATACTGTGGCAACTTATCTCCCAACTTAATTTGTCCCACTGATTGTAGTTCGGAGAAAATTTCGGCTCCTAAAAAGATATCAACTGGCCATGAGTAAACAAATTGATGATCAGCCAGCTTGATGTTAGCCGGAAAAAGCCAACTCGCTACGTCCACACTGATTGAGGATTGATAAACAGATATATTTTTCAACGTATAAGCTTCTATAGTTGATGAAAATTTATTTACTGGAGATTGATTATTCAACATTGCACATCGGGACGACACTGCTGGACTGCCGCCAATACCACTAATATTGAGATGTGACACTGTAGATTTGATACCCAAACGACTGGCCAGAAAATCAGTCATGAAGCTTTGCTGTGACCCTAAGTCCAGCAAAGCTCTTGCCTCAAATTTTGAACCCTATATGGTGATTCAAAACATAAACTATAATGCGGTAGCTAAGAAAATAAATTTAGACTGATTTGTAGAGACCTCCGTAGATGTAACGAATATAGGTGATTCAGGTATTGGAGTAGCATGTGACAATGTTAATTTCGATTCACTAATTTGTGACACGTTCGATTTATTTATAGTACTTGATTTCGAAGTTGAGTCTAAATGCAGAAGAGTACGATGTCTCGTTTGACATATATGACAGAGTTCTTGAATACTACATTGTGCTAAAGTGTGTGAAGCTCTCAGGCAGTTTGTCTACAGAATTTTATATTTTTCAATTTCCTTGCGGCGTTCGTTAGCTGACATTGATAAAAACTGATAACAACGTAGAATTGAATGTCCTGCCTTCTTACACAATTCGCAATAGTAAGGTTTTGCTACTGTAAATGAAGTAGCGTTTTGTTGAGATCGGTTAGGTTTTATTGGGTTTTGAGAAATGGATTTTGAAGAACAAGCCATCGGTATCGAAATGGAATCGATTTTAATTGAGTCTAAATTTCGACTTCGAATTTGTAAAAATTCACAAATATCTTTGAAAGTTGACAAACAAAGAATTCCGCAGTGCTCCATCTCTCCATTGGGCTTTACTGGCTTCGTCAAACTTGGTGTACATTAAATGTACAAACGTCCCAATATTGTACTGGAAGTTTTCAAATACTAGAGTTTTGTTAGGTCATCCAATTTTGTATTATTATGCACATGGTTGTCAAAAGCCTCAATGAAACCATTCCATTTTGTGATATCGCCGGAGAAGATATCAAGCTCAATTTCAGGAAGCTTCGGTACAAATGTTAATGTATCCGGCTGAATAATAGTTGATGTGCCTTTTTTCACTTAAAGCTCTTCAAGCCGTTGTTCTAAAGCAGGCCGTAGATCATAATAGTATCGAGATAGTACTGTGCGGATATCAAGCGGCTTTTCGTCAAGTGATTCTAGTTCTAACTGGGTTTGATTAAATCTGTTATAACTTGTTATTAGATCAGTTAGCTTAAAATCTTAAAATCAGTTAGCATAAAATCTTGTTTATTTGGTTCAATCTCTTTACGTTTGCATTGATGAACAACTGAAACAAGAAATCTAATAACAACCTGAACAAAAAACACTCAAGTAGTTTTGCACTACAGTACTTGTGAATGGTTACCGTACCTTAGCTAAATTTATTTAAAACAATGATTGTATGAATCAAACTAAAACCACAGATAAAGATATACAGATATGGAAGTTTAATGGCCAGTGATTATATGAAAATATTCAACTATTGAAATACCTTCAAACTCGAATCTAGTCAGTTCCGAAAGAGCCAATATAATATAATTAATATATTATTTATCTCTTCTACCTTTTATTTTATTCTCTTCTACGTTTATGATAAATACGATGTAAATAATAAACAAAACGATACATTGAAATACATGGACCAATACTAATTCCACTTTTTTGTTTTGTGAATGGAAAAAAAATAATATCGTCGGATCAACGATAGTAAACTTCGGTCACAGAAAAAATTAATATTATTTTTTCTGTGCTTCGATTGACGAGTAATAAAACATGGTAGACAAAAAAAAACAAATTACAACAATAAATGATTCACGTTATTTTAAATAGTACACAACTATTCTGAAGCTAAACAGTTGTTGCTTTTTGCTGTATTTATTATTTTTTTGATTGATTGATTTAGAATGTACGACAAAGCATTGAGCAGGATCTCCCGAATATATGGCCGGGCCCACCGTACACTCGTTTTACATAAACTTGGAAGGATGAGGCAGGATATTAGTTTAATTATTGAGATCGAGATATTAGTTAAATTATTGAGATATAGGGAAAGGAAAGGTATATCAGTAATGACAGAATTGGCCCGAGTTTCTTATAGTCAAACCTTTGACGTTTGGTTTGATTTCCACGTTATCCACTTTATGCACTTCATGCAAACAATTTTTATATTTATTTTAAAGTATTTGGACAATGGTGCGTCTCAAAAACACGACCCAAAGGTTAATATACCACCTCGTTGTGAATAAGTGTTGAAATTACCAGTAGCTAATACCCCTGATGGTGAGTATTTCTGTCATTCTGAATAAATATCACCTGGTATTTATGTCAGTAACAGCTTAATAAAAAATTGCAATGGTTTAGCTACGATCGGCTTACTGAACACGACTGAAAAATTATATTGTATAATATACACACCGTATTCAACATAAAATTCAAATTATGCCCAATATTCCAGCAATACATCATAAACCGTATAGAATGTCAGAAGCTGAATGATGTGACCATTGGAGATGTGTTTCCGCTTCCTGAGATAACGGAAATACTCGAAAAACTTGGCAAATCACAGTACTTTAGCACTCTTGATCTGTCAAACGGAAACCACCAAGTTCTTATGGATCCCGAATATCGAATGAATACTGCATGTAGTACAATCACGGGCCATTACGAATATGGGATATTACAAGAAATTGGGGATACAATTTTGCCAAAATTTTCAGTCTTCACAAAGGAATTTATCATATCAACAGATGCTAGTGACGCCGCTATAGGCGCTGTTTTATCACAATTCATTCATAATGATGTTGAATTACCAATCGCTTATGCCAGTCGTACGATCAACAAGGCTGAAAATTATAGATTAAGAATTTAAATTTACCTACAGTTAAAAGGGAGTTACTCGCTATTGTTTGGAGTTTAAATTATTTCTAACCTTATGTTTACAGTCGTAAAATTAAAATTTTTACCGATCATAAGCCACTGATTTGGCTCTTCAAAATTAGTAATACAACGTCTCGTTTATTGAGATGGAGATTAAGGCTTGATGAATATCTGTTTGAAATTAACCATAAGCCAGGTTCTAAAAAATATGAGAAAAGCAGCAATAAAAAAAAATCATTAAGTGAAGGAAAATTCTATTTCTCTCCTTAGAAATATTCAAGTATGGAACCTTACGGGCCTTATTCCAGAACTTTCCCAACAAATCATTTTAAAATCCCATTTTCATCCTACATATCGAATTTCATCGAAAGATGAAGAAACAAAACTAATATTTTACTTACCAGTACCAGACCCCAGTTATCAAGAAGCTTCAGAAAATCTCATCATTAGTGCAAACATTTATAGATCAATTCACTGTTTATACTGGATTTATAACTCAGACTCAGTTAAGGCAGTTATTCGATATTTTCGAAGAAGAGACCAAGAGATACAAAACGTTAAGAACTAACGCTAAGAACCATGATCCCTAGCTTACTCATATAAATGTTAAGGATACAAAACAAACCTTCTCGATTTGCATAGTCAAGGAAAAGTAACGAACAATTGTGAAATTATTAAAATTTGTCAACTAACAAAGTGATGCTCTATCTATTTACACCCAACCACCATAAAAGGCAAGACGATGAAGTAAGCTACTGATCAATAAAACTTTTCAAGAAGTGGTTGGTATTTAAGTGATGGTGTTAAAAATTCAAAAATGCAACAGATCATTTAGCAGATCGCAATTACTGTTACATCTGTCTCAGTACCAGTCACACCATCGTTTTTGGGTCTTATTTTATAACATAGGCTTGTACTCAGTGTCTTTAATTAAAGCGGAAAAAGATATCATTCCAAATAACTGCGGACTTGCTTCTACTTGCTTCGCTGAAAGGGCAAGACGTAAAGAAATATGTGAGGTAACTTTATAATTCACTAATTCTTTTCAGGATGGAATTTTAATTTTTTTCAGAAGTGACATGATGGTCCACTTCTCCAATGCTATGGTTTTTAGTTTTTCCGAAGCGCCAGTCTAAGGCATGTATTAGACATGCCCAATATGGTTTCAATAGGAGCAAATCATATCTTGATTAGTAATTTCTTCTTTGCCCTGTCGTTTTGCATGACCATGAGGAATTTGAAATACTCTCGAACCAATCAACTGCTTCCAGCGACCTGTTTCGATATCACATTACGCCTCAACCAAGTCAGGGCTTCCTTAATCGCTATCACATTCAGATAAATAAACAGAAACTTTTGATTCAATGTATCACAGAACGCTTCGGGTCCGGATATACCATCTTGCTTGAAGCTATCAGTGAAAAACTGCATTCCTTCGGTTTACAACATTGACCCATTCTCTATGTAGAATCTTTTGAAGCAAATAAGGGTTTTAAACCTTATTGGAAGCATAATACTGGAATAGAATAACCAAAGTTCATCGTCTTTAAAGTTCACCGTCGTAACTAAAGTTGTTCGTTTCCTATATTTACTCTTTTTATGATGTTAATATTTCAGGTAAGTTTATTGTCTAAGATTTCTTCCAAAAATCTCGCTCTTTCAGTACAAGCCAATCTAATATCATTTACAGTTACCGAAATTTTGTATTTCTTAGTGAAAAGTATCAGCTCTGTCTTAGATGGGTCGATTTCATATTTTATATTTGAAATATTTGCTGGCTGGCTTTGTAATATTCAGGAGCGCATTCTGCATTATCTCCTTAAAAAAGGTTATTATCAGAATTGTGAAGGGATGTTTCTCAGAATATTGTGATCATGTCATAAGCTGAAGCAGTCACCCCATTCGTGACTTATCTAGTTCCAGAAATAATCAATTGATCACTATGTTTGAGAAAAGGGGAGACTGAATACCCCCTTCAAAGTCTTTACAAGTGAGACTTTTTTCGCTTTCAGATAAAAAATGAGTTGACCTTCGTCTATTTCCTAGGAATAAATGGCAGCGTTTAAAATCCCTCAAAGATCACCCTATAATCATTAAAGAATAAATTTCAAGGTGTTTTGATTTTTGTAGGTATATAATCCGATCTGGGACATCCGATTTAAAAGCGGATTTAGCGCCCACATAATTCGTTTTAACTTACGTTATTGCTGAGGACAAAAAAAATGCTACTCTTGGCGTTTATTAAATCGGATTTGGCTTACTGAGACCATCCATTGGTACTGAGACCATCCACTTATGGTGCTCTTACAAATTCGAATTAATGATTACTTTTGGGTATAAGCTTAACGATATCTTTTGGATAACAGGTCTCAGCTGATCAAAGCTGATTCTTTCAGATTATGGTGATTTTGTTGCTCTTGAACTCGTCTTGTCATGGCAGCTGTAACTTATTCCAGTTCTTTATTTTTTAGCACAACACTCAACAATCCTACATTCAACAATCAACATAATATAGTATTCAAGGTTAAATATTGTATCTTTTAGATAGCTTTGAATTATAGGTTATTACAAGTAATAATAGGTTACTTATTTATGTCACCTTTGACACATTGATCAGCGAACTATGTTAGGCAAACTCACTATACGGAACTACCAACAAAACGCACTAATCAAAAACACATATTTCTTCCAAAATATAAATGATTCCGTGTAAATACCTTAAGTTGGAAATAATTCTTACGTTACATTTTTTGTCAAAAAATAATAAGCGTCTATAATTTTTCTTTTAAGATTTTCTTCATTTGCACCAATGTAACACACATTCACACACACATTCACACATACTCCGACCAACACAAAACACTAAAGTATTTTACCTGTTTTTCGTTTTTGTGCTGCAAAGTAATTTTTCATGATTAAGAAAACAAAATGAGAAAAGTCGTTTTTCTTTATTTTCTTTTTTAATTCTCCCGTCTTTGTTTTGTAAGATTTACAATAAAACATTTTCACACCAACACCACCAAAAAAAAAGCATAAAAAATATGGCAAACGAAAAAGGCAAAAAACCATAAACACAAAGAAGACAAAGTAGCTATAAAAGGAACGTTAAAAAAAAGAAAATGAACCGAACATAAAATAAGCGGCAGCAATGAAGTGAAAAATTTGTTAGATTTTCGAATTAGGTGACAGTGAAGTGAAAAATTTTCATTTCGTAACACCTCACTATACAGTATTATGGAACTATCAAGGGGGAATGGCACTGAATCTGGTGTTAATTTTCTTTTCTTTATAAAATACTTATACAAACACCTATATAGATCGAGGGTATACGTATAAACAGATAAGCCGATGATGGATGATAACCGGTAACGATAATCTAGCGAGATAGAACTAAAATAATGTAATTACGTGGGATAAAAGTTTACTAATTGAACAAATTTTTTTGGGTTTTACCGCACCAAAATTAATTTTAAATATGTGTCTTGCAACCACAGTCAGGTGACAAACGGAAAATGTTGTTGTCTCGTCGATTTTAAAAACAATTCAATACTGTAAGAAAACTATAATGTCGGAGGCCATATACACCTAAGAATCATAATATATTGCTGCCTTATAATTAACATATTGGATGCTCCCCATCGTAGATTTAAGTGACAATCACCTCGCAGAAAGCCAGAACCATCTAGGAATTGAGCAAAAAAAGAAAAATGTTGATTTTGCTAGCGCCGACTTGTTACGTAATCAGATTATTTCGTATGAAAAACTGGAGAGTTGTCTTCTTCCAATATCGATTTGCGCGATTGTGCTACTTAGATGTAAAAAATCAAAATAATTTTATATGCATAATCGCCTAAATGTCATACATTTATACTAAATGTAGACGATATTCTATCGACCCGACATCTGGAACATTAATGGGCAAACTGTTTTTTCTTATGATGGTAGTACTATGTTTATTTATATTATGGTTTATCTCTTTTACTGTCAAAAAATCCATATGTTATGGCCTTTTGAGACAGGGTTTGGATGGTTACCCGTATACCGTTGCAGAAAAGAAATTATTTGAACTGCTTAACAGGTAAATGCTTCCAATTCACTTCTTTTAAATTTGAACGTTGAATAGGTTCTTGATACAGCCGAACCGGCGCCTGCCACCATAGTATGTTGTAAAGAAGTTTATGTGGTGAAATACCACGAGACACACAGTCTATAGTATTTTGAAATAGTACCTTTATGATTATTATAATTAGTGACTAATAGCCCTTGTGATCGAACGTCGATTTTAACTTTACCAAAGACTGAAATCAATTGGTTTCCTTCAGTTATTTCTCTTACTGAGACTTCTAGGCCCTCCAGTTCTAGGAACTTTTCCTCGAAGTCCTCTGTTGATATACAGCAACGTTTTGAGCCCAATGTGGGTCAGTTAGACCTAAATGGTAGTTATGTAACTCGACCTTCAGATGTTTGTGATGTTCTTGAGTCTTCCTTTGTATATTACGCGACATCTGATAATTCCTCTAAATATCTCCCAACATTGATTTATTTAGTAAATGATAATTTTTTCTTGAGCCTACAGAGAGATAATATTTTGATCCATCCTAGTTTTGTATTCTGTGCTATGAACATGTTTACGCCATAGGAGTTTTGAAATTCAGATAAAAACCACAGAAATATATCACCCCCAATGGATGGTTCGTGGTATATGGAAGTCTAGGTCGGCTTGCAGTTATGTCTAATTGTTAATTTGTAGTATTAAACCAGTCATAAAATGACAATACTTGTTTTCCGTTGAATATCGGTAAGTTCGTGATTTTGTCACATGGTAAATTAAACCGTGTTGGCATGCTACATTGGTATCGCTGTTTGTTCTCATCAATCGTTGAATAGTTGCAACACAACCGAAATAACTTTAATCTAGGGCACTAATATTGGAATTTGCATCGACGTTCAGATCAAAAATGCGATCGTCTATTTTTACGAAAGTTTCATATGGATATCACAAAGAAGACCAGGTGTTTTCTACCTTGAGAAGCCATCGAGGAGTAATTGTTGAATAGGATGAAGGTGTCATGCATGCAAAGTCCTTAAAAGCATATCTGTGAACGGATCATAAAAGCTCGTGACTGTGGTATATACAAATTACTTTTTTTTATCAAATCATTGAAAATAATATTCAAGAGTTGACTGTCAGCTAATTTCAGCCAGTGATCAAACGATTCAGTAAAAAGTCTCACATTCCCACCGAGTTTTCGACCAATTGATCATGAAGCATTTCTCGTGACGATAATTTTGCGAGTTTCTTTTTCAATGATATATGATCCCAATTTAGCCATGGTATAAGTAGTTTTAGATTAATGAAGTATGACTTGCTATAACTAAAACGTCTGCATTAGGATTTTCATGAGGACTTTGCAATGAGAAAGAAAGAAATCCTAGACAACCGTTTTTCAAATTTAAAGTCTTCGTTGCTTGATCTATCAACTTTCCTTCGCTAAAAATATTACGCCTTGAAAACGCAAATCATCAACATGGAAATTAGTCTTTGTGACTTGTTTAAAATTGAAATAGTCTGAAGGTTTGTCGTCTACAATCTAATAAAGGGTTTGATAAGCTAAAAATATGACGTAGGCTGTTCCATATATGACGGTGCTTAAACGATAGTGCAAGAAAAGAGAATTTGGGTTTCTCCGCCAAACAGTGCTGGTAATTGCAATCATCTTTGAACACAATAATCTGCCACGACATTTTTTTCAACATCAGCTGCGAATGTGATTTTGTTTTTTTTCGGAATCGAACTAGGTTGAAAAAGAGATTCTGTAGTATTGACGGTTTAAGTTCTAGTTTATCGTTAAGCCTGTTGAATATTTTAAGGAACCGTTAACTACTACACGTATCTGTAGTCAATGCAAAGTCTCCGAGTAGCCATGGAAAGCGATTCTTCGAGATAAGTGGAATTTGGTTTTACCGGTAACAATTTGACATAGTTTCTTGAGCTACAATCCTTGAATGTTCTCGGACCATCCTATACATATAACAAACCACTATAAGCTCATTATGAACGAAATCCCACTCATTTTTCGTCAAAATAAAATGAAAAATTTCAACTAAGATTTTCACAAATATGGAAGGCTATTGACTGTCAAAATTTGGATTTTTTATTTACTACAAATTAAATTTTTTTTACCGTAATTTCGGTTACCTAGAATTTCCTAGACCATCCTATAAATTCAAAAATCCAATGTAAGCTCATCATAAACAGAATTCCACTCATTTTATCATCAGTATGGTCCCGGAGAGTACCTTCACATGATATACATGGGGAGATTGAATAATATTTTGCAGCGAGTTTTAGACATTGAATATTTTTCAGGGTTTGTTAACTTTGTTGTAATGGGAGGAGATGAAGAACTACAACTTGTTGGTGCTGTCAAATTTCACGAGCACACATGGTTTTAACCTTAAAGTATTTTGACTGAAAATGGTCAAACTTACAGGTTTGTTCAGAAATGGTCAATAATTCGTTTCGACAACACAAAATTTCGTAAAGTGTACCTATATTTTTGCTGACCGAACTTCAATATCCTTGCAAATGTATGAAGCTTTATTGATTTCTAGACGGCTGTCATTCGTACGTACACGGTGTTTCCTTAATATCGATGCAAAGCAAGAATCACAAACTACCCAATGAACCCAAAGCATTTTGGGTTCATTGGGTAGTTTGCGGTTCTTCTAATTTGGTCCTTTATTTAACATGTAATAAGTTATAGTAATAAGTATAGAATATTCTGGATTCTCCCATGAATTTATAAAGTGTAGTTTACACTCCTTTTTTTGTCTTTCTAGTCAGTACCAATTTGTTAATCCTCCTCATTCAAAGCCCTCCTATGAGGAAACGACATACAATTACACTATATATCGTCATAATCTTCAAGAGGTCATTCTTCTATGGAAAGGTTGCATTGAACCCTACAAGAACTCAAGAAGGTTTTTAAAAACACCTCAAATGAACATTAAATGATTATTGTATTGCGCCAGCCTCCTTACAATAATACCATTTACATTTCTAACAAATTCACCACTTTTGAATTATTATCTGGTCATTACATCATTTTTGGTCACCCTAACAACACCCCATTCTCAAACGCACAAGAATATATCTTTAATCGTTCATTATCATTATGATAAATTATGCAATAGCATACATGAGAAAATTCACACGATGAAAGTTAAATTTAATACTGGCCGAGATAAACCTCCAAACCTTCTAGTGAGGGAAAAGAAACGTATAAAAATTTAACCTGGCTTTGTAATACGAAAAATTTTAGAAAACAATACAGTGATCGTATTACCTAAAGTTGGGAAATATCATAAAAAATTGATAAAACAACTATTACAGGTGCACTCTTGTAATGAGCAAGACACTCAAGATAACTAACCTAGTATCAAATACTTGGGGTACCGGGGAAATCAAATACTTGAAGCGGACCAAAATCTAGCAACCCAAGCTAAGGTGTTACTACATACGCTGATGGCTGCATGATTAAGGAGGTGCTTAGTCGATAGTTTGTGAACTCGGACTTTGGCGATAGTCGGTTTAAATCCGTAGTCTTCCTATGATAATACAGAGCTCTGTCATAGGTGACCAATATTTCTCGTGCTACTCGTGGGAATAAATAAAGAAGTTAACATAAAACAAAGAAACAACCAAAATGAGAGTGATGTTTCTCTAACAGCTTCATAAGAAGAGGATGGTGCTCAAGCCAATATGTTGAGCCAAAGAAATACATTATTTAAAGTGGATAGAAGGGACGCCCCAGTGTCAAAGCTGGTAGCAAATAACCAAGCTGCAATGTTTTTAAGTAGTACTGGAAAACATTTTCCACGGAGACCTTATTCTTCTAAAACGGAGAAAGAGGAAGAAAACATTTTCAGAATTTGCAGTGCAATATCTCAAATGATATTAAAATTGGTATAGTCGAGCTTAGAGGATGCGACCGAGACGATTGCCCATGGTCGTGCCAGCTGGAAACTGGACCAGCCCCAACAAGAAAACATTATAGAAGATAGTACCTCGATCTCAACGAGTAGCAAAAAAGAATGGCCTCAAGCCCCTGGCCTAAGAAAATAAAGAAAAAGGCTCAGAGTAAGGTTCGCCGACAAAAGGGTGATAAAGAACAAAACGGATTTAATCAAAAATGTCCAGCCCACAACAGGTACCGAAGTGAGGCGGTAAACGCAAAGTGGCGGAGTAAGGCTCGAAGGACTTCTTATTGGACGAGCAGAAGGCCAATCGTATGCCGATGTGGTAAAAGAAGTTCGCAGTAAGGTAAATTTGGATGAATCAGACGCAAAGGTGAGAGCTATCCGCCAGACAAGAGCAGGCGACGTACTTCTGGAGCTAGGACCACTCGCAACAAATAAGGATGGCGGTCGCGATGCCTTAAGTCTCATTCTAGGGGAAAAAGCCTAAGTGGTTAGCCTTGAAGGTAGAGTGTCCATAGAGATCCGCGATACTGATTGTTGTATACGGAGGGATATACCGGATGTTGAGTACACTAGAATCAGCTTTTTTTCAAGGGAGCAAGAGAGCAACAAATAGTGGTAATAGTGAGCAGGAAAGATTCGCAATTAAATTGCTCAATAAAAGGGAAATAAAACTTGGATGGATATACTGCAGGGTGCGAGAAAGAGACATTGCCGCGCGCTATTTCAGATGTTTCAGATATGACCATGTAGCTCAAAATTGCAATTATCCGGACAAACGCAAACCCACGATTGCTGTGTGATCTGTTCAGAGAAGAGCATTGACCAAATGTATCTAGCTCACATTCCTGTTTCCGGAAAGTGCAAGGTCTATCGACAAGTACTTTAGGTGGCCAAGCATCGCCTTTGATACGCATGCTGCAAGGAAATATGAATCGACGCAGAACTATCGAATATTTATTACAACAACTAGCAGCTGAGAAAGAAACAGAGCTGCTATTACTGAGCGAGCAGTACCGAAACCAAGAGTCCGCACAATGGTACGCTTTCAAATTGAAAACTGCCGCTGTCTGGGTTCCTAATCAAAAAGTATAAGTTCACAACCATGGAGCAGGTTGAGATTACGTATGGGTCAAATGAAGGAACCAAACTTTTTTAGGTGCTACTTTACCCCAAATGAGGCAATAGCAGTTTTTCAACCAAAATTCGAAGCTTTGGAGGTTGAAATTTTAAATACGACGGGGTATATAGTGGTAGCCGGAGACTTCAATGTAAAAACTTTCAAGTGAGGGTTGCCTAACCCGGACATCAGAGGCAGACTCATTTTAGAGATGGCAGCTAGAACAGGCCTTCTGGTCTTAAACGTTGGCTCCACAACAACTTTTCGTCGTCTGGGATATAAGGAGATAATTCCTGATATTACTCTCGCTTCCAAGGGTTTGGTACCACGCGATCAAAGATGAAGAGTTATGGAAGACTATTATGGAAGCAATACTCCCAGGATAAATCGGCCAGATGGAACCTGGGATGGAGAAATATAACCCGGTTCATAAAAGAACTGACGAAAAGACTGTCATATGCACAGGTGGAGAATGGAAGAGTAACGGCGGAGGTACTGGTTTCTTCTATAATTAGAATTATCGTCTCGGCCCGTGAGGTATCCATGCCAAGGAAGAAACCTCGACATGGAAAGCCATCCGCGTACTGGTGAACCCCAAAAATCACCAATTTACGAAAAAGATGTCTGATGCTTCAGCGGAAGACACAACGAACGGTAAACCGGGCCGAGCCTAATCAAGTATCAGCTGACCACCAAATAGCAAGGAGACAACTTCGTCGGTCCATCAACCAAAGCAAAATCTGGTGCTGGGAGAAATCGGTGGGAGACATTGACAGAAACCTGTGGGGACTAGGGTATAAGATCGTCATGCAGAAGCTTGGGGCCCAGAAGATGATTTGCATGAGGGATGCAACCACCACTGAAAGAATAGTGATACCTCTTTTCCTCAGTTACTCAGAGAAGGCGGGAGATATTCAGTCTTTTTGGAAGCTATCGAGTCGATAAAGGAGAGGAGAAATCCTAGCCCAGATGGGATTCCCAGCGAGGTGTTAAAATTAGTATTTCAAGAACACCCAAATTTACTGCTGAGAATGTTTAATTCTTGATGATTGACACAGCGGGCAAAGTGCTGGAGAAGCTTATTAGAGCAAGACTCAAGTCGCAATTCATGTCACCGGTAAACTCTCACCCAACCAGTATGGATATAGCGCCAGATTATCTACGATAGATGCAATCCAACAAGTAAAGGAAGCCGTCAGAAAAGCAGAAGACTTCAACTACTCCTTGAAACGATTTATCTATTGGTGACAATTGGTGCGGGTTGCTTAAGGCACTAGAACACAAGTTCCGCAAGTTGCAAATTTTAAACAACTACTTGAAGGATCATATCTTGTTGTTCAACACCGAGGAAGGTTAGCGTATAGTGGTGGTTACAGCTGGAGCAGCCCAGAGATCGATCACAAGACCCGACCTCTGGAATGCTTTTTACGATGGCTTGCTGGGAAGCGATATGTCAGACGAGAAAAGTATGGTTGGATATGTGGATATGTTGGAAATTTAAACTAAATCAGGTGATGCGGACAGTAAATTGCTGGATAGAGGCGCACGGGATATCACTAGCACTGAATAAAAATAGAGATCGCGGTTCTCACGAAAAAGAACAGTTAAACTTAGACGAGAAGATGAAAGAAAATATTACAATATCCTGCTCTTGTACGTTATGTAACAAACCGCAAGGCTCACAACACTAATTTATAATAACCGAATGTAAAAAATAAACTTCCTGTTTGACAAACCACATCTTGGATAAGACCAAATTAACTCCACTCCACATAAAAAAAATCGTCAGCTCACATGGAAACACCCTAAATCTGTGAATCAAAAATTAATTTGATATAAATCAAATTCATACATTTCCCTTACACAAGTGACTGCACTGTTGCTTAGTAAATTTGATTAAGATAAAAATTTAGAAAAAAAAATTATTTTTTTTCGCTAATCAAATTCGTTAAATCTTTTCCCAAACGAAACAAAAAAAAAAAAAAAAGATGTTCATTACCAAACAAAATTTTGTACATACGAGTTGATGAAAAAAAAAAGAAAATTGTGAAAATTGAATTTAACTTTTTACATTTTTTCCTCCACATTACGATATGATTAATCGATAAGAAAAAAAAAGATTTTTAATAAAATCAAAATGAAATTTTATTTACCTCTCAAAGCACTTTCACCACACCGTCACATACTCGCTACAACGTCATTTGGATACAACAACAAAATGTAATTGAATTTGATATTTGCACGAGATTTGGTGCCCAAAATACCCAAGTAGATGAATTTTTGGATTTTGTATTCTTAAGATTTTACCTTTGTGAAATTGAACAGTGAAACCCTTTTCTCTCCGGTTTATTTTGTTTTTGTCTTTTTCATCGCGGGAAACACCATGTTTTTCATTATCTTAACGAAAATTCAGAAGCGCGTAAAGGTAATGAAATGATTTTTTCTCATCAATAATTTTAAAGGAGCGTTACAAATGTAACAGAAAAAATTACTCTCGCTTTGTTTTGTTAATTTAACGTATCGTGTGCGTAGCACGGGGAACACGATTATATATTACGTACGTGTGCTCACCCCGGTTACAATGGAAACCGTAAAAAACACCGGTATGTATATGTCGAAGGTATGGGTGAATTGAATATTATGTGGCTGAAAAATGAAATCATTCGTGTAAATTTGGTAAACGAAATAATTGTACTAGTATGAAAAGCTATAGTTGTAAGTGGTGAAATTAAAAAGAAACTTTATGGAAATTAACGACTTTAGGGTTGAAAAAAAACAAAACCAGGGAAAAAACTCATGCATGTACGTTACATCTAAACAAGTGCCATAAGTTTTACGTATGCGAGAATGATTAAAAGCTTCCTCTGATATTATCTCCGGATTTTATATCAATTGTCTTAAAAATGTTTTTGTCTTGGTAAATTTTAATTTATTTTTCTTGTATATACAAGGAATCGTCAGCAGACAAAAAACTGTAACATATTATTTTTGAAAGCAATGTATCACCCACATAAAAAAAACAAGACAAGATAAATTATTATGCTTATACGAATTATGTAGATATGTATGTATGTTTGCATGTGTTTAGCAACCAAAAATAGTACATACATGGGGTAAAATGATACATACATATACATACCTACATACAGCATGAATATGAAAATTTATTTTTATAAATTTGATGTAATTTTTATTATTATTACGATTATTGTTATTATTTTTGGTGGAGGGAAAACGAAAATGGAAAATGAAGAAAAATTAGTCCCGGTAAATTACATTAAAGGTAATAATATTTGTTAAAAAAATTGATTCATATTTGGGTTTATATAATTTTTTTTTAATTTTCCTAAAAATTTTTAAAATCTTTAAAAACGATCTGTGGGGTATAAAAAGGCCGTACTTGTTTCTCTAAAGATCCTTTTTGATTCAATTGTTAAACATTATGTGTACATGTTGGAGATATGAGGTCAGTCAATATTCTAATTACTGTTAGCATAAGACAATCACAAAGATAATAAACTGCTTTGCATACTGTCATCTCTCAGCATTGCCATTCAACTGTTGTAATATGCAAGGTTTCTCTGAAAAAAATCTATAGTTGGGATAATTTCTGAAAGGCGCAGGCTGTTACAAATTGTGGATTAGTTTTTGCGTGAAATTTACGATTAATTAATTTATTACACAATTAAAAATACAAATTATAAAAATTTTAATATAAATTAGATTCCAAAAAAATCGATTAACATTTCAAATCAATTGAATTAACCGTTTTATGACAAAAACGTCCAAATCAGCCCAAAAAGTGCCATTCGATCAAATGCGGTCACCACTGGAACTATTATGCATCAACACTTGGTTGAACAATAGCTCTCGTTGCGTTCAGACATATATATTTATGTATATATATATATATATATATATATATATATATATATATATATATATATATATATATATATATATATATATATATATATATATATATATATATATATATATATATATATATATTGTGATAGCATTATTAAGTAAATATTAAATATAGATAAACTGACTCGGGACTCTGAGATATTAGGTTATTCATGAAATTTGCTGGACTTATTTTTGACTACCATGCCTGATAAATATACTATTGATGTTAATGCTCCACTAGATTTTTTGATAATGCGTTGGTCTCAGCTAAGTTTCCGATTACTCAAACTATTTCGGAGCTTTTGAAAAAATTTACCTATGATCTTCTTCTATAAAGCGGCGTTCATAAGGCATCACAAATACGTCTGTGATCTTCTATCTAAGATTTAACCATCTCGATGGTAAATTTTTTATTAAGAGCTTGATTTGGAGCCACCACATCCGCTAGACGTATCCATTGATGCATCCATTGCAGTTGCTCACTTATAAAGGAGGTAAAGTTATCCAAAATATCGCAGTTTTTCCACTATTTGTTCTGTTCAACATTAAATGACAATCAACGATTAACACCCATGGCAAAATTAATCGCAAATTAATATTAAACATCTCACCCAGAAAACTAATAGTTTATGGGTACAGGCTTCATCAGAGTATGATTTACCAACGCTGAAGCAATTCTTTGACTTACGGCAAATAGATGTACTTGAATTGCTAAACAACTAAACCAAACATTACATTCAAAGTAACCAAATAAGACATACCAAAATCAAATCATGTGCGATATACAATCAAGGTCACAAGATATATCCATGCGCAAAGTTTAAGGAAATGATAACAGATCAAAGAAAATCAAGTATGTTCAGAAGGAAAATCGTTCAAAGATTGACATATATGGCATAGTGTCGTCAACAAACAGATTCGCAAAGGGTCTGGTGTCACTGGCGCTAATACATGAAGTAAGTAAGAACCACACATCCAAATTGAAGACTTAGTTTTCCCAAAACTAACTGTAAGGCAACTGTTAACTTCTGAAATGATCGATATTGACTACTTCAAGCAATTTGATTTAGCTGACCCATATTTTTTCAATGGTGCAGAGATCCATATAATAAAAGGAACTGTTATATTCTTGCAATTAATCTCCGAACGAAAACTTATTACCAAAAAAAGTCCGCACATGTAAGAAACATTGTTAGAATAAGTATAGTTACAGGACAATCATAACAAGCAACTTCGAAATCGAGGAAATTATCACATCAGATTTTAAGATTTCCACGGAAGAAAAGTTCTCCGAGCGACATTTACAAAAAAAAAACAAAAAAGTAAATGACAATGACCGATTTGAAGTAACGATACCATTCAAGCTATCTCCATCAAACCTAGGACTTAGAGTTTCTCGGTCAGTTTTTCCCGTTGGTAAAAACACGGTAATTTAAGTATTTTTAAATTACCAATTACCTGTAAAAACACTTGGAAACCAGTAAAATATTCATATTTAAATTTCATGAATACTTCGCTGAAATTAACCTTTACTGAACAAATTTTGAAAATAGTACATCAAACCAACGATGTTAAAAAGTGAACAAACAACTTGGGAAAGAATTGAAGTTGTTGCTAGATTTTTAAATAAAATTGCGCGGTATTAATTTTATCGTGGGCAGATTTTTGTAATTGGCAGATGCCATACAATAAAGTCTTGATGATTTAAATTCTGCGATTTTGTTGGTGGATATAAATATTAAGCTGTTACAAAGTTTATGGGATATATTGATCCCGAAAGATAAAGTTGTCGGGGCACTGGGTCGAAGAGATGTCAATATTTTGACCACCGATTAATTTCTTAGCGAAATAAAAATTTGTTTTCTTTAACCAGATTTTTGCAAAGCTCCACCCAATTTAAATACAGCATTGTTTGGAATATTCTTACAAAACTATTATTATTCCACAATCACATCTCATCAATAGGAGATTCTTTATCCTAGCCTGAACTAACCTAATTGAATTTACTGCAAAAGGAATTGCGATAGTTCAAGTTACGGTAACAGAATCAAAAATACAAATTACTTTGGACAAATTACGTAACGCACTGAAAGTTGTTAAGCCTACTTCCATTGATTTGATAGCGAGTAAACATTTAAAATTGTTGTCAAATTATCTACTATAATTAGATCAATGCTATCGGATTATATATTTAAAATTGTAATATTCTTTTAAATAATCGGTAAATACCGGTTTTTCCATTATTACCGAAAACCGGTTTTTCAAAAATCGGTAAAACGACAAACCCTACTAGGACTCTCTTTTCACACAGCAGTTCATAGGTTATACTACATCGAGAGAAGGTTTTTTCAAAATACTGAATTCGCATCAATGTATAAAGAATTCATCACAAAATACATTCAATTGGGCCATATGAAACTAATAAAAGGACACCAGGCAAGTGCAAATTACGAGTAGTGTTCGACGGGCCAGCCAACACAGCAGTTAAACCTCCCGTTCAATTTTTATTGTTGAACATGTTATCTCGTTTCAGGACATTTAAAATAGTCTTCACAGCTGATGTGGAAAAAATTTTTCCTCAAGTTGGCAGCAGTCGATACAAAATAGCAACAGATAGTACACACCAAATGAACCTATCTTGCACGTCGTGCGCTAAATGAAAGTACAGAACGATACAAACAAAAAATTTTACCCGCTATAAACCACATAAAAAAAAGTATAAGCAAGAGCCGACACAGTCAACGATGCGATAAAACTTAAAGGCGAGATTAACGCAATTCTGTCTTACTCCGGGTTTCAACTTGGAAACTGACTATCAAATGAAAACCAAGTGTTAAAGGAATACTTATCGCACCAACCAAACTATAGATGTCTTAGAGATAGAAAAATCGAATTCTACAAAGATTTTTGGGCTTTATTGATATTCAACTAAAGACTGCTTCCGATATTTTTTCAATCATTGTGGGTAAACGATTTAGAATTCGGCGAGCGGTTACCTATTCGTATTTTCAACTAATTAGTTATTTAGTAACTAATTAGTTGAAAATACGAAAAAACTTACCTAAAACTAATCGTATTGAGTTGGAAAGGTGCATCTCAACACATTCGAATACAAAGTTAGCTTTACACGGCTTCTCAGATGCTTCTAAGTATGCCTACTCAGCAGTTTTATATGGGAAAATGACAGATCCAAATAGACACTGTATTACTAAGTAGTTACATGCCAAAACCAAAGGCACACCTTTGAAGCAGATATCAATTCCACGGTTAGAGTTATGTGGCACGCTACTTTTCAAACTACTTGCTGCAGTAAACCAAGCCCTAAACACCAAATTTACAGAAATTACCGCTTGGACAGACTCTACCATAGTTTCGGACTGGTTTTCAGCAATACCCTCCAAATGCAACACACCTGTATGTAACAGAAATCGAGAATTTTTGAAAACTATAAATAAATCAAAATAAAAACATGTAGAATCCCAGGATAATCCGGTGATGCATCACGAGGTGTCGAACTGGGAAATGTACTATATGTTGAATTATAGTGGAACGATCCATATTGGCCAGCAGATTCAAAAACCCGGTTTATTAGAACTATTGGTCAAATAGAACTCCACTTTAGTACATTATCTTGGATCTTGCATAAATATTTCGATTCATAAATATCTCTGTAAATATCGGAGTATACTCCGACAATGGGACAAACTTCATTCGGTGACAAAATTATATTACCATCTTTGATTCCTTATTGACAGATCGAATAACATTTAAGTTCATTCTACCTAGTGCACCACATTTAGGCGGCCTGTGGGAAGTGGCAGTCAAAAGTGTCAAATACTATCTCAGAAGAGTGACTAATGGCCACATTTCTACATTTACGCAGCCTTAAATTTAGAACAAAACAGAATCTTTGTTAAATTCTTGTGAACTGACATGTTACAAATTAGCATAACAAATTAAAAAAAGTAAGCACCAGAGAAATCCATCATATATGAGAAGGCCAATGAGTTCAACGTTTCTATCGCAAGAAAAAAAACTGTGGGTTTTGTACTAAAGAATCATATGTTAAATCTTCTAATGCTGAAATTATTTTACAATTTTTATAATCTATAGACTTTATTTACAGGTCAATGAATTAATCAGTAAGTTTTCCAAAAATTCGTACAGTGAATCAAAACATTGAAATAACTGTTAGAGAAAATATACAATTTGTACTCACATTAGGTGACGTAATCAATTTTACGAAATCAATGATTTATGTACACCATGGGTACATCTCCCAAATATTTATTAAAAATATCTAAATCAAATACATACAACACATAATTCAAGGCTATATAACACAAATCGGTCAGCAACTGCTTTCATACCGTTAAATTATACTTGCACAATTCACACAAATATGATGCAAGTCTATTCAAGACAACTTGGAAAATTATAATTTTCAAACTTACTTATAAAACTTACCAGTGGAACAGTAGTTTGTACACCTGGGAAAAATGAATTAATTGAAATTTTTTGATTATGGAGTGTTGCATTTTACTTACCACACTGTACGCATCGTTTTGCACATTGTGTTGTGGTTTATAAAAAAAACGAAAAGAAGTTATTGCGTAGATAGAAAGGTAAATGTTGCTGGGCTGTCATGATCGATGTAGCCAAATCATTATGGTGTAAGAAAATGTGTATCATCCATTTTCGTACAAAAGAAGTATCCCCCATATAAGCAATTGACATGATTACTTCTGCATAGAAATATAGGGAGGATAATCCGTATGATAATTGATTTAAACCACTTAGCTACAAATAATTGAATTATTTGAAAAGTTGCAAGTGGTTTCTATAAACATATAAATAATGGGTTAAACCCTCCTTCATTAAGTATAATGTTGGTTCTGTAAAGAAGATTTTAATAGAGCAGAGATTTAATTATTTATCATGGTTATGGTTATCACAATCAGTATCTTCGTTAAAAAAATGTTTAAGAGTTTTCTCTCAAAATCTTTATTTCACAGTCCCGGATAGAGATATCCTATTCCACTTATACACAGTTTCTCATTGAAACTTGCCGGTGCCACTATTTTCTCGAAAATAGACCAGATTCGGGCATATCAACAGTTTCCCATGGCTAAAGAAGATATCCACAAAACAGCGATAACGAATCTTTTCGGACTTTTTGTGTTCAAACTAATGCCAGGTGATCTTCGGAATTCAGCCCAGTCATTCCAGCGATTCCTCAAAGTGTTAAAGGGGCTGGACTTCGTTGTCTCTTAATCGATGATATTCTCATTGCGAGTCACTCCGAGATGGAACATAGAGAATAATATCGAGTCAGTATTTCAACGTCTCTCCGCATTTGGAATAAATATCAAAGCTTCGAACTGCATTTTCGGCGTGAAGTCATACAATTTCGAAAGATGGCGCTCGTTCGTAGGTATGATGAACTATTATCACCCATTTTTACCGTTTAGCCGAACTGTTATCGCCCATTCACCGGCACTTGGCCACACTTGTAAAAAATGCAAAAACAGAAGAAACTTCTCTTCGCTTGAAGATTGTAAAATACCTTTCCGCACCACCCTTTTGGCACATCCGATGAATGACACAGAGTTTAACATTACAACTGACGCTTCCATAATAGCGCAGTTGGAGCCATCTTACAACAATGCAACAATAGATGTTGGCAACCATTATCGTTTTTCTCAAAGAAGCTCTCTCCAGCAGAAACAAAATACTCTACACTTGTTAAAAAACTTTTTGCTATATATTTAGCAATCAAACACTTTCGCCATTTCCCCGAAGGTCGAAATTCTCGATTTTTACTGACCATAAACCATTCACTACAGCAATTGCGTCAAAATCAGAATTTAGTTCTCGACAATTAAGACATCTCGACTTTATTGATCAATTTACCACCGACATTCATCACATCATTAATTGCAAAAATTAATTTCAGTACCAAATCCGAAATCAACAGTAAACATGCAAAACATCAAGATGACGGACAACAAGCAGCAAATTTGGTGTGAAACATCAACAGGTAAAAAACGAAACTTTGTCCCAAACAAAATGGGAAGGATAGTTTTCGATAGTCTACCACATTCTGACGTACGTGTGCAACACGAAAACTAGTATCTTTAAAAAACTTCTGGCCAAGAATTAATACTGATTCAAGTAATTGGGTGAAGTCTTGTATTCAATGTCAAAAATCCAAAGTGAACCACCTCACAAAATCAGAACTTGGTAAATCCGAACTACCAAGTGGCAGGTTTGAACACATCCACATGGACCTAGTTAGTTCACTGCCCCAATCGAATGGCTATCATTATATTTTAATGATAGTAGACCGATTTACACGCTGGCCAGAAGCATATTCCATCCAAGAAATGACTGCAAAAACCGTAAGAAAAATCTTCTACAATGATAATATCTGTAGATTTGGTGTCCATCTCTATATAACGACAGATCAATGAACCCAATTTGAATCAACCATGTTTACCGAGTTAACAAAGCTCCTATAGGTTCACATCGCATTCGGAGAACAGCGAATAATCCAAAAGCGAATGGTCTTGTCAAACGTTTTCACATGCAATTAATAGACGCATTAACAGCTCGATGCGACACGGCACATTGCAGTATCGATCTCCCAACCGTCTTACTGGGTATTCGAATCTTAATCAAAGAAGACGTCAACTGCACTCCAGCAGAGCTTCGATGATCTTCACTCCAAATGCGTCAATTTTGCTTGTTGACATAACCATCCAACCAAAAATTAGCTTCTTCAATGAAGGAAATTTTGAATGGAAAGTGTGAATCGATTTCAATATTGGTTTGAGTATTGACTGAATTTACGGTGCCAACGATGGCCGGTTATGGGTGGTTACATTTGGAATCTCTTCAATGCTAAGCGCTTAAATGACTAACACTTGTCGGTGTGCCCTATATGTTATCCTACAGGACCCATTTAGTGTATCATTTAGTTATCATTTAGTTATCATTTAGTTATCATTTAGTTATCATTTAGTTATCATTTAGTTATCATTTAGTTATCATTTAGTTATCATTTAGTTATCATTTAGTTATCATTTAGTTATCATTTAGTTATCATTTAGTTATCATTTAGTTATCATTTAGTTATCATTTAGTAAACTTAATGCAAAGGCAATCTATAGTTAATTGTATTAGCTGCTCTCTTGGTCGACCATAAAACTTCCAAATAAATTTTAACAATGTGAAATTAGCAATAATCAATCCATTATAAAATATGGTACACCAAATAAACTAAAAAAATACATTCAGAGTGTCTCTGAAAGAAGTATTGCCCACTTAAAGATACATATTTCGAAATTAAACTCCTTTTACAAGACATCTCGGAGGTTCAAAACTACTGCAAAGGGCTTTTATATATACAATAATCAATTAGCCTTCGATTTGTGTTTGACATTTGGCTTATACCACCAACATGGCTTAGGAACCTCGCATGAAAAAAAAACTACGGGTTGTATCATCTGTTATTTTACGCGTTAACAGATATGCGGTTAAGGTCTTTGTTTTCTTAGATACCCAATGGCAATTCATGTGGAATCCATGTGTCCCAATAAAATCTAAAATCCAAAAATATAGATTCAAAAAAATTATAATTTCAAGAAAATCTAATTGATATACATTTCAATTCACTCAAAAATATTAAATTTTTATAAATTACAGATTCAAAAACAGATAAATTAGCACGAAAATTAAATGAAATGATAATTGAATTGACAATAAACTTTACTGTAATTAAAAGAGAACCTAATTGATATAAATTTGGTAAGTTAATAAAAATTTAAAAAGTAAAATTAGTTACACAACAAAAATCTTAACTGTATAGAAATTATATATTAAAAAAATTATTTAGCACGAAACCGTTAAACTGACAAAAAACTTCATTCGTTCGCCATTTTGAACATGTAGTCGTTACAAACTATTTATAATTTTATTTATAAATTAAAATTAAGTTTTTATAAAACAAAATATACTTTTTTTAATGAATTGTCTATGGGCCTAAATATTTACAATAAGTTTCTGTTATTTTAATTTGTTTATGTATTTGGTTTTATCTGTCTCATACGTAACTTTCTGACAAGTTAAACTTCTAAAATCACATTTAAATTAACATTATGCTATTATATTATACTATGCAAAACAAACATAGGACCAGCAGCAGTTAACGACACATACAATTTCCTTTGAATCCACTGGCCGGTTAGTCTTTTGACTGATAGCGTCTACTAAATTTATCATTTTGTGAAAGCCATTGTAAATACGAATTTGATAAAAAAAATTATTTTATTCCTAACTAGTGCAAATAGGTCAGGGATTGATTTTAGCTATTTGGTCAATATACAAATTTTTCGATTTGAAAAAATGTAAAATATTATATTTCTTTCTTAACTCTTATCTGAATCATCTGAACTTTACGATGTATTCCTATCACACAATCAAACAAACATAAATAACATAAATCGGATAATTTATTGAATTTTGGTTAAATTTTTATAGGCCTTAAAATTTTAAAACGTTTGACCACAGTTATAAATTTAACGATATTTGTAGACATTTTTTATATATAAAAGTTTACGACTTAGAAACTGTACAGACTTTGATTGGGCGATTTTTATTGGATGATAAATATTCTAAACCGATAAAATAAATTTTATGTGAATGAAAGCTTTAAAGAGTCCATACAAGTTCAATTTATTTTTCCACACAAGTAGTTCGTTTCGAAAATGCAACTTAATCCAAATTAAATAAAAAAAAATATTACAGTCGCCTTGTATAAATCTTATGCAATATTACCTAACGTAAATTTTTGGTTAGCAATGTATATGCACCAGTCAAACCATAACCATATACATGAATTGCACAAAATACAGTCATGGTCATTAATTTGTCAAGGAATAAAAACCGAAAGAATTATAATTTTTTTATTTTCAATTTTATATATTCCAGAGGTTCAAGAAAGATTAAATTGATTTCATTTTTAAAACCTCAATAATTCTTTTTGGGAAGAATTTTAAAATCTACTTCCTTATACATGCATACGTCCATAAATAGATTGTACCGAAGTTATTTGATCAGAAGATTTTATGTATTTATGTTGGTACAGACTTTACGATATCATTGCTCTGGTCGTATTAGTTTCAACATTTTTTTTTATTTCTACGTAAAATCTGAAATTATATGTTTGGTATATCCATATACGAGCACTAAAAGGATACCAGAAGCTAGATAAACGAGGCAAAATAAATAAATACATCCATATAAGTACCATAACTTAAAAGTATATACATAAAAAAATTGTATTCTGAATCTTACCGATTTCAAAATTATTTTTACGTTTCATTATGGAACCAAAAAAATAAAAATTACACCCAAATGATGTAAGGACGACGAAGACAATCTGTTATCAAATATTAAGTCTAGTTGCAAAGCTTTTTATAGCTTCCTAAGAGAAAAATATTACAGTCGATTTTGATGTAATCCGTTTTTCCGTTTTTATATAAGTATCATCATCATCATCATCATCATCAGAAGCAGTAGCATTATCGACCGTACTAAAGCACCAACAGTTTCATCTTATTCCCATGTCTATACATATATATATACGGACGTATATAATATATATATTATATCTAATATAATGGAATCGTAAAGATTATTTTACATTTTATAAATTGAATGCATGCAAACTGGATAGAGTTTAGCTTAGATCGTGTGCAGAAATATGAAGACAACCAAATATGTATATGTAATGCAATCCTATTATGGAAGCTTGATTTTGATTAAAGTCGCACAGGATTCTAAAATTTTTTAAAGTTTTGATTGAATACATCGAGTAAATGGTTTGGAATTAAAAAGAAATTTTTAAGATTTGTAATATAATCCTTAATCTGATATTTCAGTTTGGTAGAGTTAAATTTACAATTATATCTCGATTATCTCATTAAAGGACATCTACTTTTGGTGTATAGCTCTTTCAGGACAAATTCAATAAAAAGTGGCCTTGATAGATTCCTGAAATGAATTTAAGTCTATTTTGATTGATATCACTTTCAAAAGCTCTAAATACTGAACAAAACAGAAAAGAAATATCAATACATACTGTCTAACAATTTCAAGAGTTTTACATCACAAAACAATTGGAGTCAACCTTTTTGCATACAATCTATTTGAAAATAAAAGAACATATTTTATGGCTGTATTTATACCGATGTCGATAGCTTTTAATTAAGGTACGATTCACCATTGAGTTCACGCTTTAGAATTGAACTGCAACATTCTCAGCTTGTCGTATTAGGCGACTAACTTAAGTTTTAAGTTTCAAGTTTTAAGTTTTAAGTTTTAAGTTTTAAGTTTTAAGTTTTAAGTTTTAAGTTTTAAGTTTTAAGTTTTAAGTTTTAAGTTTTAAGTTTTAAGTTTTAAGTTTTAAGTTTTAAGTTTTAAGTTTTAAGTTTTAAGTTTTAAGTTTTAAGTTTTAAGTTTTAAGTTTTAAGTTTTAAGTTTTAAGTTTTAAGTTTTAAGTTTTAAGTTTTAAGTTTTAAGTTTTAAGTTTTAAGTTTTAAGTTTTAAGTTTTAAGTTTTAAGTTTTAAGTTTTAAGTTTTAAGTTTTAAGTTTTAAGTTTTAAGTTTTAAGTTTTAAGTTTTAAGTTTTAAGTTTTAAGTTTTAAGTTTTAAGTTTTAAGTTTTAAGTTTTAAGTTTTAAGTTTTAAGTTTTAAGTTTTAAGTTTTAAGTTTTAAGTTTTAAGTTCTAAGTTTTAAGCTTAAGTTTTTTTATTTTTTTATTTATGTTTTATTCCCTACAATCTTTTTTGGGACCGAAGCTCACCCAACTCTTTCGCGGTTATTTTAACGTCCTACTTTATGCCAACGAGGGCCAAATCGAGGATGCATGAACCTGGGTTCGCGATTTTTGAATAACCATCTGCGCAGTGCATTGGTCCATGCCAGCCTGTACTGACATGGACGATGGTCCGTCCCAAACACCGCAGTTTTAACCACTGCGCCAATTGCTCGATAAGTTTAAGTTTAAGTTTAAGTTTAAGTTTAAGTTTAAGTTTAAGTTTAAGTTTAAGTTTAAGTTTAAGTTTAAGTTTAAGTTTAAGTTTAAGTTTAAGTTTAAGTTTAAGTTTAAGTTTAAGTTTAAGTTTAAGTTTAAGTTTAAGTTTAAGTTTAAGTTTAAGTTTAAGTTTAAGTTTAAGTTTAAGTTTAAGTTTAAGTTTAAGTTTAAGTTTAAGTTTAAGTTTAAGTTTAAGTTTAAGTTTAAGTTTAAGTTTAAGTTTAAGTTTAAGTTTAAGTTTAAGTTTAAGTTTAAGTTTAAGTTTAAGTTTAAGTTTAAGTTTAAGTTTAAGTTTAAGTTTAAGTTTAAGTTTAAGTTTAAGTTTAAGTTTAAGTTTAAGTTTAAGTTTAAGTTTAAGTTTAAGTTTAAGTTTAAGTTTAAGTTTAAGTTTAAGTTTAAGTTTAAGTTTAAGTTTAAGTTTAAGTTTAAGTTTAAGTTTAAGTTTAGGTTTAAGTTTAAGTTTAAGTTTAAGTTTAAGTTTAAGTTTAAGTTTAAGTTTAAGTTTAAGTTTAAGTTTAAGTTTAAGTTTAAGTTTAAGTTTAAGTTTAAGTTTAAGTTTAAGTTTAAGTTTAGGTTTAAGTTTAAGTTTAAGTTTAAGTTTATTTGTAAGTTTAAGTTTAAGTTTCATGCCATTTATTGATATATCATGCTATTTCATGCTATTTCATGCTTTTTGACTATTTGATGCTATTTTATTCTATTTTAGCTATTTTAAAGCTTTTTTTGTGCAAAAATATGCTGTTTTATGCTATTTAATAGTATTTAATGATTTTTGCTATTAAAGAGCATAAAATAGCGTAAAAAAGCATAAAATAGCATAAAATTGCATCAAATAGCTAAAATAGTTTGATATTTTATGTTATTTTATGCTATTTGATGTAATTTTATGCTTAATTGATGCTATTTATTACTATTTTATGCTATTTCCAGTTATTTAATGATATTCCATGCTATTTTATGCTATTTCATGCTTTATGAAACTATTTGATGCTATTTTATTTTATGCTTTTTTATGTTATTAAATAGCATAACATAGCATAACATAGCATAAAATAGCATAAAATAGCATAAAAAAGCATAAAATTGCATAAAATTGCATAAAATTGCATAAAATAGCATAAAATAGCATAAAAAAGCATAAAATTGCATAAAATTGCATAAAATAGCATAAAATAGCATAAAATAGCATAAAATAGCATAAAATAGCAAATCATAGTATAAAATAGCATAAAATAGCATCAAATAGCATCAAACAGCTAAATTAGCTAAAATTGCTAAAATAGCTCGCTATTTTATGTTATTTTATGCTATTTGATGTTATTTTATGTCTTTTGATGTTATTTTATGCTATTTGATGCTATTTCATGCTATTTTATGCTATTTCATGCTTTTTCACGCTATTTGATGCTATTTTATTCTATTTTACAGTTTATATATAAGAGATTATAAATTACAATCAGTTCCTGAAGCAATTCACCGCAATAATTAAGAGGTCTAATAACAACTGGGAAATGTATGACCTTAAAAAATCCCACAATTTTATTCTACACAAAAAAATCAAATTACTATGTCAACCAATCATCATAAATATCAAAAATAGGCAAAACCGCAAACACATGCATAATGAAATACCTACATCACACAAAGCCGATAAACACAAACACATAAACACACCATTGCACACACACACATACACACCTGTTCGTAGTTAGAGAACTCCCATCTGGCGAGTTCTCAGATGGCGGATAGAGAAAAACACGAACCGGCTCGCCGGTGAGTAGGTGGGAAATAAAATACCACTCGCGAACCAAAATATCGTAAATCGTATAAGTTCATTAGTACAAGCGGCGTCCAACAGCGTATGTTCACGTATAATTAAATAGGATTAAAACCCCATCGTATGGAAATCGAAATACTTTTAGAACTACGATAAATCCATAGAAAAGTTAGGGTATCACCACATTTGG